>PVIA01009009.1:0-65554 GCA_004024845.1 Tonatia bakeri
GCGGAACACACCAAGGCACATCATAATTACATTAGTCAAGGTAAAAATGAAGGAGAGAATCCTAGAAGCAGCAAGACATAAGGAGACAGTAACCTACAAAAGAGTTCCCATCAGACTGTCAGGCGAATTCTCAAAAGAGACCTTGCAGGCAAGAAGGGGCTGGAAAGAAGTATTCCAAGTTCTGAAAGGCAAGGACCTACATCCAAGACTGCTCTATGCAGCAAAGCTTTTATTTAGAATGGAAGGGGAGATAAAGTGCTTCCCAGACAAGGTCAAGTTAAAGGAGTTCATCATCACCAAACCCTTATTTTATGAAATGTTAAAGGGACTTATCTAAGAAAAAGAAAATTAAAAAAAACATGTATAATAAAATGACAGCCAACTCACAATTATTAACAACCACACCTAAAACAAAAACAAGAAAGAAACTAAGGAAATAAGTAGAACAGGAACAGACCCACAGAAATGGAGATCACATGGAGGGTTATCAACAGGGGAGTGGGAGGAGAAGAGAGGTGGAAAAGGTACAGAGAATAAGTAGTATAGATGGTAGGTAGAAAATAGGCAGCGGGAAGGCAAGAATAGTATGGGAAATGTAGAAGCTAAAGAACTTATGACACATAGACATGAACTAAAGGGGGAATGTGGGTGGGAGGGGGTGTGCAGGGTGGAGGGGAGTGAAGGGGGGATGATGGCACAACTGTAATAGCATAAACAATAAAATATATTGCTTTAAAAAAAAGGACATAGAGGTACCATTAGTGCCTTTCTTCTTGCTAAAGGTAAGTACAAAATTAATGAATTGACAGTGCTAGATCTGCCATTTGACACAGTATATAACTTTCTCTTCCTCCTCTCCTTATCCCTATTTTTCCTCCTTTCTGGCCACTATGGGAGTCTGACTCCTCACTTTCCCAGCATAGGCCAGGATACCATGGACTTTACCTCCAAGAATATGGCCAGCTACTTCCAGTGTGGTCAAGGTCTGCACTCCACACTGACCAAGGGTAGCGTCATCCTCCAAAGGTGTGCCTGCCAGGAGCACCACTTGATCTCCTGGGGTGATGCCCTCTAAGGAGACCCCATAAGCCTTGGTCTAGCCAACTGTTTCCTGGCCAGTCACCTTGAGGATGTGTATGTAGTATCTCAGCATGGGCAAAGAACTCCATGTTGGTTAGTGAACCAACTGTGACTACAGCTGCTACTACCACAAAGATCAAGTCAAAAATAGGAAGGAGTACCTTCTCACTGCCTGCTGCATGCCACGTCACTCAGGAAAGTATTTTTAGTAAAGAGTTTTATATTAGAGAAAGAAGACTGAGGGCACTTTTTAGTGTTTGATGGGGAAGAATAAAATGTGCCCACCCACTTTCAAAACAATAATCTCAGCAG
The DNA here is from genome assembly GCA_004024845.1 of Tonatia bakeri. Lineage (NCBI taxonomy): Eukaryota > Metazoa > Chordata > Mammalia > Chiroptera > Phyllostomidae > Tonatia > Tonatia bakeri. Next base: position 1,393 of record PVIA01009009.1, read on the forward strand.
TAGAGAGAAATGAAATGCCACATCACCACAGTACATGTTTGAGCAGAGGGAGAATGGTCAGTGGGCAGGAGTATTAACAATGGGATTAAACATCCATTGTGAGGTTGGATTATGTCATCTCCAAAGTCTCTTCCAACTTTGTAGTTTTGCAATGTGTATATCAACAGTGGCACATGATACCATGGACCAAGTCTGAGAGTTGAGTTCTCATGTCGACTCTATCTCTCAACTGTTATGTAGCCTTAGGCAACCTACTCAACCTATTTAGAGCTTAACCTTTTGCCATTGAAAAGCAAATGGATAACACTAAATAACTTCATAGGAATTCTGTGAAGAAATGCACAATTTTTTAAATTATTCTAAAATTACTCTATAAACCCACATTAAATAGGTACCATGCAAGACACCTAATTGGTTTAGTAGAGAAGCAAGAATACAAAGCTCCAGTATTTATAAAAACCACAGGGGAGTTCACTAATAAATCCACAGCAGTGGTATCTTTGATAAATTTTTAGAATAAATAAAACCCCTTGAGTTCTGGTGGATATGTGTTTAGCAATCTAGGCCATTCTTCTGTCACTGCAATCAATCCAAGAGGAAATAACTTTTAGCCTCTGAAAGAGTTAAACACCCTAATATAAATTTTTTGGAACCTAGGCAGGGTATGAAAGAAGTTCCAAAATAGTTCTATATAAGTATCTATTGTCCCAAATTCTCAAGTGTATGCCTCAGGCCTCCAAGGAGTCTCAAATTTATAAATGAATAGAATAAGACCACAGGCAAAGAAGAACTTGCTGGAATCTAAGTCTCCTTTTTGCATACCTAATCACCTTAGCTGCTGTTTTCTGTCAATAAACAAACAATCCTATGCATCTATGGAGCTGTACAAGAGCTGGGTGTTGTTTCATCCCCCACTATAAATTGGGGTTGGAATAATCAAACATCTGGGGGCCTCAGTCACTACCTCTCTTGCAACTTTTCATCATTTTTTGAGATTCTTATCCCCTATTCATTAAATATAAAGAAGAAAATTAAGTGGTGGTGAATTTCATAGGGAACCCCAGTCCCTTCTAAAGCCTCCTTCCTACTAGCCCTGACCTACATTCCTGAAAAAGGTATTGCAGAGTTAAAGACTTCATTGAAGCTATCAGTTGTCTGGTTACATGTGTCTTCCAGAGAGAGGAAGAGGTTTTGCAAGCTATTGAAAGGTCAGCCTTACATTTAAAATTACTCTGCCTTTTCAGGTTTCAGATTGGGAGCATGTTTGACTTCACGGAAACAAGGACAAGGCACCTGGTGTTTTCCTAATTCAGTAGTGATCAACATTTAGCTTACCTTTCTCTATTGAGACAACAGCCCACACCTTTAGCTTGGGAGGATACTGAGATAGACAAGCAAGAGACAGAATCAGTAGGGTTAAAAGCCCAAAGTAGCTCTCCTTTCTTCCATCTCCAGCCAGAGGCAACCAAGCTCTTGCTTTTTTCCTTGCATTATTGGTCAGTTCTGACAAGAACATAAGGCATTCTGCTTGAGAAAGCACTATTGATAATGCAGCTGCCAGTTCAAAACTATGCAATTTTAAGTAATTTCAGAAAGAGGAAGAAACTATGGTGGGAGGAGGCATTTTTCTTGAGCTTTACCTCTCAAAATGCAATAGATAAAAACATGAGTAAATGCAGTACATTATATGGGTATCAGTAAACTTTTGCTTGTCAAAGACTAAAAAGAACTTGCTTACCATTGACGATGTCAATATGATAGGCATCAATTCAATCACAAAATGACTTTTGTTACTTTACTGTCAATAAAATTTACCTGTTTTTTTTTAAAATATGAGCGATTTCTTATTATTACCTGCTATTTTAATCCTGGCTGTTTTGTACTGAAAGATCTATTGATCATGACGTGTGTTGTCATGGCCACCAAAGATGTTTGAATCCTATTCTCTGCAAAAGAAAATTCTTGAAATGAGTCCTACTGACATGTCTGTGCTAGGTGAACTTAACTTTCTTGGCATTGTCCAAACTCAAGCTTCTTTTCTAAAAGGATTCTCTTGGAGTTCCAGTCAAGATGAAGGCATAGGTAGAAACCCTTCACTTCCTCACACAACCAAAAGGAGGATAACACCCAATCTAAAACCAATAAACAACCAAAAGTGCTAGAAAATCCAACTGCATGGAACTCTGACAACCAAGGAATTAAAGAAAAAATCAACCAGAACAACCAGACCAGTAAGGTGGTGGACCGTGCAAGCTGACTCATGAAAACCAGGTGAGGCTGCAGACCACAGGGGTAGGCCCTGCTGCCGAGCTCAGCAGGCTGTGTGGGAGGGGCTGACTTAAGAGGAAAATTGAACTCAGAGGTGGCTGTGGACTATAGCGGTTGCCACAGCAGGAGAAACTCCCAGACTCACATGAGAGTTTATTAAAAAGTTCGCTAGAGACAAGCTGCATTGTTCCCTCTGTGGCCCCTCCTCCACAGGCAGTGCCACAGCGAAGCAAGGAGGTTGCTGTTGCCTGGGTGAATACCTAAGGCCCTACCCCCTTACAACTTATCATGTACACCAAGACAAAGAAATATGGCCCAAGTGAAAGAACAGAACAAAGCCTCAGAAAGAGAACTAAACAAGGAGGAGATCACCAACCTATCTGATGGAGAATTTAAAGCCCTGATAACCAAAATGCTCACAGATCTGATTGACCTTGGTCAAAAATGAAAAAAAAAAATGAAGGATACAAAGGTGATATAGAGCAAAATATTCAGGGTACCAACAGTGATAGGAAAGAAACCATTACTCAAAGCAACAATTTGGAACAAAAGGAAAAAAATAAACATCTGTACAGAACAAAATGAAGAAACAAGAATTCAAAAAAGTGAAGAAAGACTTACACATGTCTGGTGCAACCTGAAACATTCCAATATCTGAATTATAGGAGTTCCAGAAGGAGAAAAACAACAGCAAGAAATTGAAAACTTATTTGAACAAATAATGAAGAAAAACTTCCCTACTCTGGTGAAGGAAATAGACTTCAAGGAAGTTTAGGAGCCCAGAGAGTCCCAAAGAAGTTGGACCCAAAGAAGAACACACCAAGGCACATCATCATTAAGTTATTCAAGATTAAAGAGAAAGAGAAAATCCTAAAAGCAGCAAGGGAAAAGGAGAAGTTACCTACAGAGGAGTTCCCATTAGACTATCAGCTGATTTCTCAAAAGAAAACTTACAGGCAAGAAGGGGCTGGAAAGAAGTATTTCAAGTCATGAAAGGCAAGGACTTACATCCAAGATTACAGAAAAGATTTCATTTAGAATGGGAGGGCAGATAAAGTGCTTCCCAGATAAGGTCAAGTTAAAGGAGTTCATCATCACCAAGCCATTATTATTTCAAATGTTAAAGGGACTTATCTAAGAAAAAGAAGATAAAAAATATGAACAGTAAAATGACGACAAACTCACAACTATCAGCAAATGAACCTACAAGAAAAGAAAAACAATGAAAATAAAAACTAAGCAAACAACTAAAACAGGAACAGAATCAGAGAAATGGACACCACACAGAAGGATTTCAGTGGGGAGGGGGAAGGGAGGAATAGGGAGGAAAGGTACAGGGAAGAAGAAGCATAATCAGTAGGCATAAAATAGATGGAGAGAGATAAAAATGGTATAGGAAACAGAGGACTCAAATTATATGTACAACCCATGGACATGAACTAAGCAGGGGGGGGTGCTGGAGGGTTGGCGGGCAGGTGGAGGGTGGATAAAGGGGGTAAAATTGGGAAAACTGTAATAACATAATCAATAAAAATACTAGAAAATAACAATAAAGGGCTTCTCTTTTCTAGCCAAGCCCTACTGCAGGGTGAGGGGCTTCTCCTTGTGTGTTTCTCTCAAAGAAGTCACTCGGAAATCCCAGGCATGGGTTCAAGCAGAGAGAACCCAAATACAAAATTGACCCAGGGTGGTTCCAGCAGTACAAACCAGTAAAAAAATGTTCCCTGTCATATGTCAAAAATTCATTAAAAAATATTGGAGAAAAAAAATAGAGACTTCATTCAAGCAAACAGTTTTCAAACTTGGAAGATGCAGCTCCTAGTGAAAACAGACCAATGTTCTGCAGAGACAAAGAAAAGGCCATCACTTAAATTCTTGCCTAGGTTCCCATCAGGCAAATGAGGACTTCAAGTCAGATAAGTGTGGGTTGTTTGATGTAGATGAAAATGAGGGGTACAATCTATGCAGTTCTGATTGATGAGAGCATATCACAGTCTATTGGTTAAGTGATACTACAGTGATGATGGAACAAGGAACATTGCTGCAGTGATTGATTAAGAAAGCATAAACAGATACGAAGTTGAAAGTTCAGTCTATGGTTCTCCCCAGAATGCAGAGTACTTGAGAGGCCTCTCTCAACAAAGAGCCCCTAGACTCTAGTTTTGAATTTAGGACCAGTTAACCACAGGAAGTCTACTTCAATAGATATTTTTTTCTTGGGGTTTATACATGAATAGTAGTCTTTGCTTGTTTGCCTCATGTTTTCCTAAAGTATCCATAAATCATGACATTTCTATTTCAGTGATAACCAAGGGCCCTAACTGTGGTATTGCCATGAGATGCATGTGCCCTGACTCCCCTTCAGTGTGGCTGAGAATAATAGAATAATAGCACTCTGCCATGGAAATGTGATCTCCATAATGACCTGCCCAGTTCCCTGTCAGTACAACCCTTCAGTACAGCCACTGCCAGTTGAAGACACTTCATTCCCATGGGGTGACTCTTCTAGTGCAGGCTGTGGGACTAATCCAGTTTCTAGTCATGGGGACTTCTAGAACTAGAAGTCAGCAACTCAGCAGTTAAACATCCAGTCAGCAAGCCACTGTCTCCTCTGAATCTTGTATTTTGGTAGCTATACTTGATCCCTTGCCTTGTTAACATGTAATCAAGTTCTGCTTTACATTCCACTTTAGTGGTTTTAAACTGCAGGCAGTTTTTGTTCCCCAGGAAGATGTTTAGCAATGTCTAGACATGCTTTTGGCCATCACACTTGGGTAAGAGGTTCCACTGACGACAAGGGAGTAGAAGCCAAGAATGCTGCTAAATTTCCTACAGAGAACATGACAGCCCTTCTCCCAACAAAAAGTTATCTGAGACAAAATGTCAAAAGTACAATGGTTAATATGCCTTGAATTAATTTTAGTAATTGAGCCCCTATACCATGTCCTTCTCAGTACCCCTATTCATGTTGCCAGACCTCTATAACACCAACCATGTGCCTCATAGACCTCTGCATGTATTCACATTCTCCAGATACAGCGTTCCATCTAGGTATTGAGAAATCTCTGTCTTATCTACTGCTAGTACATCTGGGCTGCTTCTGATGTCAGCTGCCCATCATTCCACTTGATCGCCCTGAGGCCATATCACATGCTTGTTAACAACCCAAGGTCTAGATCCAAACTGCTTGGATTTAAGTCCTGGTTCCTCCATTTGGTAGTTTTGTAACCTTAGACAAATTATTTTATCTTTCTGAGCCTCAGTTTTCTTATGTATAAAATACAAACACTGGCAGTTCCTACATCGTAAGTGAAATAAAACATACCAAGTGTTTAGGAAACACATTTTACATAGGTTTCAGCACATTTTTAAATATAGAAGGTCCTCAAAAAATGTCCTTTTATTCAATGTTGTTCTGTTACAATGTTAATGAGAAATGTGGCTAATGGTTATCGTGATGCACAGAGTTTTCAAACTTAATATTTCACCAAAAGTAAAACTCCAATAAACTCTCCTGAGGAAAGTTTATCCTAATCCCCCTCCTTCCAGACATTAAAAAGTATTGTTCTAGTGAGCTCTTGTACTGATGGGACTGTGTTGCAACAATAAGGTGGATTGCAACAGAAGAAAAGCCTTAGACTGCATGACTAATTCTATATAGTTCTGTCTCTCTCTGTTTCAGTCAGCTCGCTGAAAAACAAGTCTCATATTCTACAGCAGCGGTCCCCATCTGGGGCAATTTTGCCATTGGGGGACAACAAGCAATTTCTGGATATATTTTTGGTTGTGAAAACTGGGGAAATAGGAAAGCTGATATTGGCATTTAGTGGATAGATACAGGGATCCTACAATGTACAAGGCAGTCCCTCACAACAAAGAATTATGTGACCTTGAATGTTTTCTTTTGTTTTTGTTTTTATATATATTTTAAATTGTTCAAGTTGTCTGCCTTTTCCCCCCACCACTTCCCCCAACCCCAACCATCACCACCTCCCTCACTGATTCCACCCCTCCTTGGTTTTGTCCATGTGTCCTTTATACTTGTTCCTGAAAACCCTTCCTCCTTCACCCCCATTATCCCCTTCCACCTCCTTTCTGGTTACTGTCACTTGGTTTTTAATTTCAATGTATCTGATTATAGTTTGCTTGCTTGTTTGTTTGGTTGATTAGGTTCCACTTAAAGGTGGAATCACATGGTATTTTATCTTTTACTGCCTGACTTATTTCACTTAGCATAACACTCTCCAGTTCCATCTATGCTGTCACAAAGGGTAGGAGGTCCTTCTTTCTTTCTGCTGTGTGGTATTCCATCATGTAAATGTACCATAGTTTTTTCACCCATTCATTTGCTGATGGACACTTAGGTTGCTTCCACCACTTGGCTATTGTAAACTGTGCTGCTATGAACATTGGAGTGCATAGGTTCTTTTGAATTGTGTTTCAAGGTTCTTAGGATATAATTCCAGCAGTGGAATTACCAGTCTGACCCTGAGTGTTGAGAAACTGCTTTGGAGGGAATTCTTAAACAATCTTAGATAGGGAAGCATATATTCTGCTCCTAAAAACCTCCAAAGATAAGGGGTCTTCTAACCTTCCCAAAAAATTCAGTGTAATGTTTACACTACTCCAAGTTTACTCCCTTCAGATTACCTGGAAGGAAACTGTTTCTTTCCATATTAGGGGCAGAGTTTTAAAAAACAATTCTTGAATGTGGAAAAATTCAAAGAAGAGAAACCTTTAAGATGATGGAGGCTATAGAGAGGGAGAATTGAGTCTAATTCACCAATTGCTAAGATATCAGAAGGAAGAGTCTTTGAGCCTGCCAAAGTTTTAGGATGAATGACAAAGTTTGATTTCCTCAGTGTGCAATAAAATGGCTGACTTTATTAACCCCCAAAGGTGATACCATGTAAAACGGTAAATGTATTCTAAAAGAGATTGGATTTAGATATTAAAGCTGTAAACATATCATTTACAGCTTCTAAAACTGTAAGAGATTATTTAGAGGAAAAAGAAATATTAGGTCCATGTTTCTTTGACATTGATAGCATGGCAAGAATTCTTACTCTCCCTGGACACCTCCTCCTTTCTCTCACAGACAGAAGTCTGGGTTGCAAGGCCCATGGGCCTGAATCAGTAATTGGACTAGATGGTACTTCTCCTAAATTTCTCCATGTTGCAATTTAGGTACATTTTCACATGTGTTTCTTTCAATGGAAAAGCTGAAAGCTATTATGTTCATTCCAGAATACCAAACTGGGTATTTTAGATCATAAACCCATTTTTACCTAACTCTGAGCTTGGGGACTCTCTAAACTATCCTATCTAACAGCCTCCAACTGTTCACTATATTTTGTTCCCCAAATGCTTCTCGGTAACAGCAGTCAGCAGGGCCAGATATGCACAATTCAACTCTTCAGATGTTTTACCAGTATCTGGAGATTTGGAAAATGGAAGATAGTTGAAGACTTCATAATATTTCCTTTGCTGAAAAGGTAAAAGATAACCTTGTAAAAAGAAATTAACTCCCTCTCCAACCCCAGGGACTGTGGCTGCATTTAAGGTAGTTATTAAGTTGTATTCTGCCTTTGAATAATAGTGCCAGCTGTCAGGCTTGCCTAAAATGTGAATAACTGACACAAGCAGGAATGTGGGGCTCAATAATTGTGTGAAAAATGTGACACAATCTCCTTTTCCAAGCCTTTTCCTCCAGTCATGTAACCTTTAATCCAATGTCTGCAAATGTACTGCACAACTTTAAAACGAAACATCATTTGGCATCAGTCACATGATAAGCAGTGATATGGAGACTAAATCAGCTTGGCAGCATGTATAGAGCATGAAATGAAAATCATGACCAGCAAAAGGTGTACTCTTGACTATTTCACATGAATTTTGCTTCTAGATTTCTGGTATGGTTTCCTTTATATGTTTTTAAAAGGTTTCTTACCTACCACAAGGCAATTTAAAGGCTATTTTCTTCATTCAGGTTTATCCTACACTGCTTTTGAGAGTAATAGTGAGAATTACCCATTAAACTTTTCCTTTAACCTCTGAGAATGAACTGAGCTTAATTTTTGTCACTGAAGCTCTTCTAGGTGAACACTGGAACTTCAATAATACCTACCAATTTTTCACATATGGCAATAACATATTTTTCAATTGTATGGCTATGAATGACTTCAAACAAAATAGGGGGTCTTGGCTCCTCTTTTTGCATGAAAGACCTTTTTTTTACACTCTGATTTTTTTTTTCTGGCAACTGTGCTTCTATCAAGATCAATGTCCACCACAAAAATTAGAAAGTTATAAATAGTTATATGCATCGAATCCTATCATATAATTGATATCGGTCTGGTTATCCTGGCCCTCACATGGTCCTGTACCCTAGTTGATTACCAAGGTTTCTGCATCTGAATTCTCAGCCCTGTCCACAAAACTTTATCATGCTATATTAACTCACATCAGTCACATGATAAGCAGTGATATGGAGACTAAATCAGCTTGGCAGCATCCTCTTTCTAGTAAAGCAATATACAAAAAAACCCTTAATTTTAAAAAAAGTACATGGCAACTTATAAAAATGAACCAACAATGGCTTTGATAAAGAGCTATTTGTATCAAGCACCACCATAGGGCTACCTGCAAAGCAAACTACACTCACATTGACAGGTCAGGGCTCTAATCCTCTGGGCAGTGCTAGACATAATGACCAGAACTTCACTTCAGACATTTTTTCCACATCCACAATAACCCACGCCTTCTGATTTACTGATTTTTTTTACTTATTGCATCATTTTTACAATTTTCTAAGAAATGCCATATCTTCACTGCCTAGAGGATGGCTTCACAGAGGGATGGCTCCCCAAAGACCATGCACAGTGTATCCCTGTCCTGCCTTGGCTTCCTCCACCTCTTCCTTTGTTTCTAATATCCATCCTAGAGCTCACCTTGGGGAATTCATGGCCCTCATCATTCATTGTACCCCATATTTTGCAAAGGAAAATGTATAGAATGGTTCATTTAACCCTTTTTGACAATCTATATTTGAGAAAAAAATGCCTTTCTGGGCTTTCTTGACCATAACCATGAAATTATAAACTCTCACAACCTATGGTGTTAGCCATGTATTATTTTCACACATACTTAGCTCCTGTCTCTTGAAAATTAAAAACCCCTACCTGATAAGAAATCAAGATTTGTCCTGTGGGCTTCCAAATCTTGGGTAATGCTATGTAATGTTTATCTGGGTTTCAGATAGAATATTAGTTGATGAGTTTAATTATTACTCAGTGACACCTGAAATATATAACTATGATATGTATGAATATTCAATGTTATTATTGTAGATTTGTTTATTGATATAATTAATCAAATTGTTGTTCTTATACTAGTTGGGAGTGAAGCAGCATACTGGTTAACAGTATAGGTTTTGGAGCCAAACTGCTTGGGTTCAAGTTCTAGCCACTCTACCTCCTAGATATGTGACCTTGGAAAAGACACTTAGCTTCTCTATGAATGAGTTCCTTCAGGTGTAAGGTGGGGATAATTATTATGTTTATATTGTAGAACCAAGATGATAATTAAATGAGATACCCTAGTATGGTGCCCATCATATGGAAAGTTCATAACTAGTAGCCATTAATGCTGTTTTTATCTTTGTTACAAAGGGTAATGTTGACAATTGTTGTATACATTATTGATTTTTACATATTAATATTGACTCTTTAAAAAACACCAGTTGTACCCTGGCTGGTGTAGCTCAGTGGATTGAGCACAGTCTGTGAACCAAAGCATTGCAGGTTCGATTCCCAGGCCATGGCCCCCAGAAACCGCACATGGATGTTTCTCTCTCTCTCTTTCTCCCTCCCTTCCCTCTCTATAAATAAATAAACAAACAAACAAACAGCATATTTAAAACATTAAAAAAACCAGATGTGTTCCTCAGATAAGTTTTGTCCATTTTAGTCTTCCAATCTTTGAAATCAGCTCAGGTGATCCACCAAATCTTAATTCAGATGGTTCTGTTTTTACCAGAGTCTGGTAAACATTATTTCTCATCTGATGGCAATGACTGTTCCAAAGTAAGCTTCTGTTATCACCACTACTAGCTAACTGATCTATAGGTAAGGCAGAGTGGCAGCTGTTAATGTGATGTGATTAGATGCAGGTGTTCTTCATTTCTCAGGACTACAGAAAAATGAAATTTCCTTATTAACAGTCCCTTAAACTGATAAAAAGATTGAGTATTCATTTTATCTGGCAAGTTAAGGTAGGGAGGAGGAGGCCCAGGATGTGGGAAAAAATGGTATTTCAATTTCACTAAATCCAAGAAAAAAATGGGAGATTTATTTCAAACATGATAATGCTAGGCCAGTTGTATGAGGAAGTACCAATTAGACAGGTTAGCCTATGATCAGATGGCATTGCTTGAATGAATGAGGTAGCTCCTGATAAGGGTCTGCCCATTAATTACAAGTGGAAAGTTTAATTTCAGAAGCCTGTGATAAACTCCAGCAAGGACGCCTGCCTAAGGCTGTTGACAATAGGGTTCAGAAAAATTCCAATTAGCAGATTATGTCCAGTGATGAAGTTAATGTAAATGAATGTACCATTTGGGCCCTTTCAGAGCAATAACCTAGTGAAAGCTCTAGTCAGTCTTGAGAGTGGGCAAAGTGGAACATCATCTTTTCCTTTGTTGTGTCCTCTGGTAATGGAATTTATCCAAAAATATGAAGAACTGACTTGAGCTCTCTCTGATCACTGTACTGAAAATGTTTTATATGATGAGCTCTGAGCCCAGTGACTCTGTCCTGTGCTCATTAATCCAGAATGATCTTAGAATATAATGGTAGCTTTTTAACAGGAAGATCTAGGGCAGATACAAGAGCAAATTCATTAAGGCCTGAATGCAAAACCACAGAATGACACAGGCAATGTATATTTTAGTGGTCATGGCCCAGCCCACATCATTGCAAAATTGAAAATACAATCAGGTAGGTTCATGCACCAGGATTCCTTATAAGTATAATTGTAGATAATATGAACCAAATTTAATTTCTTGGTATGTTGATTTGCTTCCCTTTCTCCACCACCTACCACACTTTTTTCCTTTTAAAAAACATGATATTAAATGGGAAGCCCAAGATCACTCAGTATAATTTTGGAGTTCAAAGAGAAAGCAAAACTTGATAAGAAAAGAATAAAATTTAATTTTTCACCTGGCCTCATTCTAAACTCAAATGATTGTTAAAGGATAATTCTTTAAAAGGTTAAGTCATGATCTTCATGCAAATTCAACTAAACCATGTCAAAAATTTTGTTTCACATCAGAAGCAGAAATCAAGAAAAAAATTCCTCTTGATATAGCAACAAGAAAAATAAAATACCTCAGAATAAACCTAACTAAGGAGGTAAAAGACCTCTACTCAGAAAACTACACAACACTGAAGACAGAAATCAAGGAAGACACAAACAAATAGAAACATATACCGTGTTCATGGATTGGAAGAATTAACGTAATCAAAATGTCCATACTACCCAAAGCAATTTACAGATTCAACGAAATACTTATTAAAGTACCAATGGCGTATTTCACAAACATACAACAAACACTTCAAAAACTTATATGGAACCATAAATGGCCCCAAATAGCTGCTGCAATTTTGAGAAAGAAGAACAAAGTAGGAGGAATCACAATACCTCATACCAAACTATATTACAGGCCACTGTAATCAAAACAGCCTGGTACTGGCATAAAAACAGGCACATGGACCAATGGAATAGAACAGAAAGCCCAGAAATAAACCCAAGTCTCTATGGTCAATTAATATTTGACAACAGGGCAGCAACATAAAATGGAGTAAAAATCGCCTCTTCAACAAATGGTGTTGGGATATCTGGACAGCTACTTGCAAAAAAAATGAAAGTTGAGCACCAACTTACACCATACACAAAAATAAATTCAAGGTGGATAAAAGATTTAAATATAAACCATGACACCATTAAAGTCCTAGAGGAGGACATAGGCAGGAAAATCTCAGATATTTCACACAGCAATATTTTCACTGATATTTCCCCTAGAGCAAGGAATATAAAGGAAAGAATAAACAAATGGGATGTCATCAAAATAAAAAGCTTCTGCACAGCTAAAGAAAACAGTATTAAAATAAAAAGAGAACCATCTGTATGGGAAAACATATTTGCCAATACCTCAGACAAGGGTTTAATGTCCAAAATATATAAAGAACTCACATGACTCCACTGTAGGAAGACAAGCAACCCAATTAAAAAATGGGCAAAAGACTCGAACACTTCTCCAAGGTGGACATACAGAGGAACCAGAGACACTTGAAAAGATGCTCCGTATTGCTAGCTATCAGAGAGATGCAAATTAGAACCACAATGAGATACCACTTCACACCAGTCAGAATGAGCATCATAAACAAAGCAAGAAACAAGTGTTGGAGAGGTTGTGGAGAAAAGGAAACCCTAGTGCACTGTTGGTGGAACTGCAGACTGGTACAACCACTATGGAAAACAGTATGGAGTTTTGTCAGAAAACTAAAAATGAATCTACTTTTGACCCAGAAATTCCACTGCTAGGATTATATCCTGAGAACTCTGAAACACCAAACACCAATCCAAAAGAACCTATGCATCCCAATGTTCATAGCAGCACAATTCACAATAACCAAATGCTGGAAGCAACCTAGGTGCCCATCAGTTAATGAATGGATCAAAAAACTATGGTACATTTACACAATGGAATTCTATGCAGCAGAAAGAAAGAAGGAGCTCCTACCCTTTGCTACAGCATGGATGGACCTGGAAAGCATTATGCTAAGCGAAATAAGCCAGGTTGTGAGTGACAAATACCGCATGATCTCACCTTTAACAGGAACCTAATGAACAAAACAAACAAACAAGCAAAATATAACCAAAGACACTGAAATAGAGAACAGGCTGACAGTGACCAGAGGGGTAAGGGAGGGAATTTCCAGGGAAAAGGGGAAGGGTTTACAGGAATAAGTATAAAGGACACATGGACAATAACAAGGGGGATGGAAATGGGAGGGGGGTGGGGAGAACTGGGGGGTGGGCTGGCATGGGGATAAAAGGCAGAAAAGCGTACTTGAACCACAATTAAAATTTAAAAAAATAAAATAATTTTTTGTTTCATTAGTGAGGGAATCAGGAGGCCAGAGGTTTGCAACTTATGACCTAAAAGTCAAATCCAGCCTGTCTCCTCTTTTGTAAGTAAAATTTTTATGGAGTACAGCCATACCCATTCCTTTACATATTGCCTACAGCTGTTTTCCACTACAATGGCAGAGTTGTGTTTTTCACAAAGCATAACACAGTTACTATCATAACTTTTACCAAAAAAAAAAAGTTTGCTGGACCGATATAGGCCATCAAGCATGCTGAAAAAAAATTTACAAATAGATGTAAAGAAATTCACAAATAGAAGACAATGATGGAATTCTGCCATAGAAGAAATATGTGCATTACAATTTACAGTTATAAAATAACTCAAAGATAATCAAGGCACAGATAATCCAGAAACTGTACTAAGCCTGGGATATTAAGCCCATTGCATAAACAGAAGTTCAGACTAGGGATCTAAGGAGAAATCTTCCTTTACAAACTATGACTGAGGGAGGCAAGAAGCTGGAATTCAGAAACTAACAGAACAAGGATAGTACCATAATGCAAATTCCCACTGATTGGAATTTGGAATGAAGGAGGCTGAGGTGTACCACTTGAGTATTTCCTGCTTCGAGCTTTGATTGCTCTGGAAACTGGGACAGTGCTGAGTCCTTGGGGAAGATCAACAGGCCCAAATATGGGGAAACTGGGGCAAGTAGAGGCTGATTCCATACATACTTTGGGTTTCAACCATTGTAGGCTGGAGACTCTCACATCTACATTTTCAGCCCTGAACTTTCCTTCAAAAGTCATGCAAGACTTATACAATGTCTTGCTACTGTCCCAATAGGTATATCAAACTCAACGTGTTCAAAATTGAACTTTTTAAAAACCCTATCTCAATTGGTGAAATCACAATCAATCAGATATGCAATCCAGAAAGCTGACTTCATTGATTTACTTCACCTTCCAGTATTACCTAACACATCTAATGAATGTCTTAAATCTGTTTTTTTTTTTAATTTTGAAAATATTTTTTGTTTAATTGTTGTTCAAGTACAGGTTTCTGCCTTTTACTCCCATCCCAGCCCACACGCCCCCAGTCCTCCCCACTTCCCTCCTGTTTCCACCCCCTAGTTTTTGTCCATGTGTTCTTTATACTTGTTCCTGTAAACCCTCCCCCTTTTCCCCTGAAATTCCCTCCCCTCTCCCTTCTGGTCACTGTCAGCCTGTTCTCTATTTCAGGGTCTTTGGTTATATTTTGCTTCTTTGTCTGTTTGTTTTCCTGTCTACCTCTAGAATCACTGTTTAATTTAAGATCTCACCATCTCTTCACCTAGACAAGTGACATATTTGAACTAGCCCTATCTTTCTGAAACTCAACTGATGGTGTGCTAGAGCTGGCTTACACAAGCTGGTGAGAAGTGACTGTGTGCATCTCTTCCCAACTCTGTGTTCCATGATGTCATATTGGTAACTTGTAATTGGCCATAGTGGCAATATTTATCCCAAAGAAATTGGCTAACACTAAAAATCAAGATTTCTGTGGAAAGTTGCTTATTAAACATTAGCAACACAATTACCACTGCCAATTCACCACACTTTAGCCAAACTGATCTTTGTAAAATACTTGTTCAACTATAATCCTGTCCTGATTAAAACTCTTCAGTGGCTCCTTATGGACAAAAGAGACCATTGAGTTCCTCAACATGGCAAATGAAGCCTTTTATCATCTAGCTCCTGCCTAAATGTCCAGCTTCCTCTCCTACCCCTTATTAGTTCCACAACTTACATACTTCTGGTTTCTCTTGAAAAATTGCAACACTAGGCCCTTGTTTGTCCTTATAACAAGAAGCTGAAGAGCAGATGCCTCACTTGAGAAGGTATGTGCTCTACAGTTCATTAGTTCCTACCATTTATTAGTATGAATTATACATGTGCACCGAAACCTAGTCTTCATTTCTGTTATCTATTAACTATTGGTCCTTGATGTCAACCATATCATAATGTCCTGATTATTATCAGAATTATCTGATCCTCACTGTGGAATCTCTATTTACCATGACTGTCTTCATCATAGTCCATGGTACCTGCACAGTCTAGAAAGGGAATAGCAGGAGGATAGAGAGAGGCAGAAGAAGAGAGTAAAAGAGAAGTGGAAATCTATAGTCTTTGGGTCAGAATATCCATTTTGAAGCAATAGAATTGTGAAAATGATAGGCAGGAACTGTCTTAAGTTTTATGACTTCAAGGTATTCCCTACTGAACCTGCCTATTAACCCTCTTTAAAGTCTTGGAGTGTCTACCTTCTCAGCTAGACATGGGAAGAAAAGACCCAAGGAAACTAGCTCACATTGACTTGAATTGTAGGAGCCATATTTATAAACAAGAGTCAATGTCTTAATTTGAGATTTGGAAACCTAATTCTTTTTTGCTGAGTGTCTGCTGTGTGTCCAGTAGTGTGCTAGATGCAATGGGGAAAACAACAGCAGACTAAGACAGCTTTGTCTTCAAGGAGCTCACAACCTTATTGGAGAAGCAAAAAAGGTACATATGAAATAAGATAACAATATATGTAAGTATCAGCAAAGTGAAGTTTTGACTGTAACCTAGTGTCATCACGGCTGGGTGATCAGTATGAAGTGGGGAAATCAAGTTAAGACAGGGAGCTATTGAAGAAGCCAGGATTTATAATAGCCCTTTGTTGGCAGAGAAATGGGGTAGACCATTCCACACAGGAATCCCACAAGGATATACACACAGAGCAATGAATGAGTTAGGTGTGGCAATCTGTGAATGATAAGGCTGATTGAAGGAAAAAAGGCAGTCTGGGTAGGAAGACATGGCTGATCATTGCAGACCAGTTTTTGCATGTTTTTTTAAGATGTCATTTCTGGTGTTGTATACCCAGATAGCTAAATGGAGGGTGAAAGGCTCCTTGTCCAATATTAAGTCAAAGAAAACAGAATCAGATGGTTCCAAAGAAACTATGTAAAGCTATGTAATCTTAGGTATGTTTTTAAACTCTGTGTGCCTTGGCTTCTTCATTTGAGGGGAATATTCACTTCACAAAGTTATTGTCAAATTAAATGAGTAAATGCATATAAAGCACTTGAACAGTGCTTGGCATACAATAAGCATTCCACAAATAGCTATTATGGTAAGGAGGAGAATTGGCAAAGGCATGGTTACTCCAGTTTCCAAATGACTGACATTTGATGGACCCTGTGCTCCCCCTTTCTCAAAGCCTTAATCCTACCCTCTTAGGCTTTTTGTTTTGTTTTACCTAGGTCCCCACTCTGATGATGGACACCCAGTTCTCTGAGTTCACACCAGACATCACTCCCATTATGCTGGCTGCCCACACCAACAACTATGAAATCATCAAATTACTTGTCCAAAAACAAGTCACTATTCCACGGCCTCACCGGATCCGCTGCAACTGTGTGGAGTGTGTGTCCAGTTCAGAGGTAGACAGCCTGCGTCACTCTCGCTCCCGGCTGAACATCTATAAAGCTCTGGCAAGCCCCTCACTCATTGCCTTATCAAGCGAGGACCCCATCCTAACTGCTTTCCGCCTGGGCTGGGAGCTCAAGGAGCTCAGCAAGGTAGAGAATGAGTTTAAGGCTGAGTATGAGGAGCTCTCCCAACAGTGCAAACTCTTTGCCAAAGATCTGCTGGACCAAGCTCGGAGCTCCCGGGAACTGGAAATCATCCTCAACCATCGAGATGACCATAGTGAAGAACTTGACCCTCAGAAGTACCATGACTTGGCCAAGCTCAAAGTAGCAATCAAATATCACCAGAAAGAGGTAAGCTGAGTCCTTATTTCCTGTTGGGGAAGCTTAATCCCTCCAGTACAGAGTAGCAGAGCAGAGTCAACATTTTTCTAGCACTTAGCCCTTTAAGAAACAAATGGTTAGATAGGCCTCAAAAACAGACGCACTTATCCAAGGCACATACAGTGCCTGCGTATTTTCTGATGGCCAGATAAGTAAGGCCTAATCACCTAGCTTTTTGATGGGAAAGCATTCATTAATTCAACAAATGCCTATTCAGCACTGTTCTAGGTGTTTGCGATGCAGAAACTAGACACCCTGTCCTCATGGAGCTTACAAGTTCGTGGTGACATTAAGGAAATAATAACACTAGTGAATATGTAATTACAAAGTATCCTTAAGTGTTCTGAAAGAGAACTGCTATTAGAACACATAACAAAGACCCTGACCTATATACTGGGGCATGGTGGGTAGTGATTATGGATGGGTCACTGTCTGGATGGTTGTACTTGTTGACAGAACTAAGTCCTTGGAAGTTCCTCACCAAGAAGGCTGAGGCATACATTTAAAAGATAGAGTCATACTCAGGGTGTAGTGTTGTAGAAGGTTAGAGTAATATCTGCTATGGTGTGACCTCTGAACTGTTAGGATTTATCTCTTTGAGGGAGCTCAGTTTAAGAGGAATGCAGAATGAGAGGCTTGTTTTCCACTTTGGCTACATTTACAGCCTAGACAGTGTTGTTCTATGCCATTGAATCCAACAATTTTAGCGAGACTCCTAGCAAGCTCTGAAGCTTAATTTAAGTCTTTAAGTAGGCAGATGGTACAGTAGAAAGAGAATGGACTTTAGACCCAAAGCAACTGAAGGTAGAATTCCAACTCACCAGCTATATGACCTGAAGAAAGTCACTCAAATTTTCAGAACATTAATTTTTGACTTTTTTTTAATTATAAAATGGAGATGATAATAGTTCCTCCACTTCATAGGTCTATTACAGAAAATAACTGAGAATGTGCTAGTGTGGCACAGGAAGTACTTTAATGTCCATTTTCATCTCTCTTCCAGTGCTACCAGGGGACAGATTTAAACAGGTTGAACTGAGTTGCTTGCCATCTGAAGGGTAACTGGCAGTGCCACTCTTCATGGGTCCAACCAAGCCCTGAGACAAATTGCATTGTGTGCTTACCCAGTCCATTTATCTAAAACAGGAAAAAAATTCTATGCCTTTGAAATTAGGCAAAAATGAGTACCAGCGACAACCTTGGAGGAGGTACAGCATGACAAAAAAGCAACATGAAGATTGAAAGGACTGTACTGGGGTAGATAGTAAATGGATAGGCCCACCCAAGTCTCCTTATCCTGTTGTGTTTTTGTTTTTGTTTTTGTTTTTTTGCCGCTAATTGCTTTGTTATTTCACTAAGTCTGAAGATATTTAACCTCACTTTTCTGAAAATGGGGATAATAACAGGAACACTTACCTCCTGGAGAAATATAAAATTTACATAAAATAAAACATATTTCTGCAAAGCACAATATTCAGCATACAGTAGGCATTCAATGAATATTAGCTGCTATTATTATTCATTTCATTTTCATTATTACACATGGGGTCCATGGTAATAGATATAGTAATTACCCATCCCCTCCCTTATACCTCTCTCCCTCCCCCATCACCTTATTCTTGGTATATAGTATCGGTTGTTTTAAGTAGTCTGCTGTAAGGGTTTATGGACTTTTCTTCACTTTGATGTATATGTACATTTCCATTAATTATGTATATTATGCTTTCAGTGTATTTTTCACTTTATATATTTTGTAATTCTGTGAGGAAGAAAAAACAGGTATTTTTGGAACATGAATTGTTTCCAGATGACAAAATGGTTAACGGGAATACAACTGTAAAAAAAAAAGATATTGAGAATATAACTCAAGTTCACATTCCTGACCTCACTAAATAGTAGATAAACTTCATAATTTTAAGTCCCCATCCCCCTGAAAATTGACAGGGCATTTATTTTCAAACAATTTCACTGCAATATTTCATTAATTTTGTATTAATAGATCATTTCCCAACTACTTTATCACTTGACCCTTTCTGCTCATATAAGCTTCATTTGCCAATTTTAGTTACTTCTTAATTTGAAAAACATTGTGATGACTTCCTTACTCACATGGGGATCTGCTTGGCTTACGACCATGGATTCACCCTTGGATTCTTCTACATTCACTGCCCTCCAACCTTCATTTTTTAGTCCTTTACTTTCCTAAAACCTTGTTTTCTATGTCCCTTATTTCATAAATTATTGTTATTACAGATTATCTCTATGCTACTATATGTTCATAAAATTTATTTCCCAGCTACCATTATACCAACCTAATTGTGACAAGGAGTTACAGCATATTGATTTTTTTTTTTTTTTTTAACAAATTTTTTTTTAAGATTTTATTTATTTATTTTTTTTTAGAGAGGGAAGGGGGGGGAGAGAGAGAGAGAGAAACATCAATGTGCGGTTGCTGGGAGACATGGCCTGCAACCTAGGCATGTGCCCTGACTGGGAATCGAACCTGCGATGCCTGGTTCACAGCCCGCGCTCAATCCACTGAGCTACACCAGCCAGGGCAGCATATTGATTTTTGCTCACTTAATTATGTACTAGAGATTCCAAAATTGTTTTTCAGGGTCCATTTGCTATGTACATTCAAGTGGGAAAGGTCATTTGTTTTATTGTAGTAAAATATACATAATATGGAATTTATCATTTTAACCATTTTGAAGTTCACAGTTCAATAGCATTAAGTACTTTCATGTTGTTAGGCAACCATCACCACTAGGAGTCATTTTTTGAAGATGCACAAGTTTTGGTGTGTCTACTTTTCTTCCAACTGTGAGCCCATACAATCACAGTTTCATAGGTTACAGACATTATTTTTAATCCATAACACTGGCAAAGTAGCACCTTTTAACTACTCAAAATTATTGATTTTCAGCGGTAATACAAAAGTAATCAAAAAGCACTGTATTTATACAAAAATCAACAATTTTAGGCCTGGTGGTATTCACTCATCATTGTGAATCAAATCAATGAGAACTCTGGAATTTAATACACCAAACTGGTTCAGTCAGAGCACATCAAACTCCAATTCTAGGCTTGCAGCAATTAGAGCAAATATACCGAGTAACTCTCAACTCCAATGTCAATAATTTCATGAAAAAGAATACACTCTCACATAAACTCAAAAATGGTCCAAAGTTTAAACCAAAGGCCAGAGACATCAGAATTATTTCAATATTTATATATTTAGCTCCAAATTTTCCAAGATAAATTACCTTAACAATGGCTATAGATCAATTTTAGTTTAGTTTCTCTTCAAACCAGGCCACAATGATTAGCAGGGCAAGCTTGAAAATTCAGATGTATTCTAAGGTTTATTTTCACTCCAAAGACACTGCTTTCAGGATATAAAACTTGATTTATACTCATCAATATCTGTAAATCTCTTGTGAACTGTGAACTGTGACTTCATTTCCACTTAAGAACTCCATAATGATTGCCAGTCTCTGAAATGCAGTTATTTTTAAAACCCATGGTTCCAATGAGTCTCAAATGAGTATACAATTAACTCTTAAACAACGTGGAGGTTAGGGGCATCAACCCCCCACACAGTGGAAAATCCATCTATAACTTTTCACTCCCCCAAAACTTAACTACTAATAGACCAATACTGACCAGAAGCCTTTCTGATAACATAAATTTCTATTAACATATATTTTGTATGTTATATGTATTGTATACTGTATCATTATAATAAAGTAAGTTAGAGAAAAGAAACTTCTACAGTGATCGATCCCTCACCTATCACGGGAGTTATGTTCCAGAGATCCCTGCGATAGGTGAAAATCCGCGAAGTAGCGGCATTATATTTATTTTATTATTTATATATATATTAAGGCTTTATAAACCCTTCCCACACTCCTATAAACCTTTCCCACTCTCTTATTAACCTTTCCCACACTCTTATAAACACTTTCACATGCTCTTAAACACTTTCTACACTCTTAAATCTACGTAATTTTAACACCATATAAAAGTCTATATGGGTACTCACTAGTGAAGTATACTACAACTTGAATGATGAAGATCATGAATTATGTAGCTGTGCAGTACTGATGGTGATGAAGGTGATGACGGTGAGATGAATGCACTGCACAGCCAAGAAGAGCATTACAGCTCTTCTGAAGGCACCACTTCATCGGGCGCTTCATCAGATGGTGCAGTATCTTCACCCTGGGCTGTAACTTCTATTTCCGCTAACGGCATAGGTGTAACTGATCTCTTTGTCCGAGTGATGAACATAGTTATGGGGAGTTGCTGGCGCTGCTTTTTATCCGCAGGGGCAGTTTCTCCATGCAGAGAAATGCTCTTGAGTCCAAAGCGTCTCTGAAATTTGTCAAACCAGGCCTTGCTGGCACTGAATAGGGTTGATCTGGTGGAAGAAGCACTCGACGGTCCTGCTTCTGCATCCTTGTCCTCATCTTCATCCTCGTCACCGCCGTGAACGTCTGTGCTTTCCACAAAGCTATCATAAAGTTTCTTTGCCTTCATCCAGATGGTGTCGGTATCCAGTGAGATATTCTTCTTCCTGCAGTCATTTATCCACAGAGCCAGTGCAGACTCCATCCTTACGATGGCCTTATTGTGGGAAGTGACCACCCTCTTTGCAGTCTTGTTAAAGGTCATTGTTGCCGTAGACCTAATATTCTTCTCATCTTTCTTTATGTAGCGAACAGTAGATTCGTTGATCCCGTAATGGCAGCCTACAGCCACGTAGCTTTTGCCTTCCTTTAACATGTTGAGAAGTTCCACCTTTTCTTTGATGGTAAGCATATTTCTCTGGCGCTTGGGTTCACTGCCAGAAGCCTTAGAAGGTGCAGAACATTTGGGTGGTACCATAGGGCTTGAAATAAATTCAAACTTTTATGAAAATTTCACAAAAACACAACACTGCAAAGCAACACTATGCACAGCGATCAGACGTCGATGTGAGGTGGACAAGGAGAGATGCTGAACGTATGGGCACAGTGTGGGACAGCAAACTGACCTATGCTAAGGTCACTGAGCCAATCAGCGCCCGGGATACAAAACACAGTGCTGTGGTTGGTTGCCTTCCATTCATCAGCCAATAGTGTGCCATGTACAATCTCACATTGGCAAACTCGCGCAAGCAGTAGTGGCGTACTGCATTTCCATTATGTACAGTATGGTATTCATCCACTGATGAAATACATAATGTATTTTATTCCAATTTAATATTCTTTTAATATGTTTGAATTAACATTTTTTATATTTTCATTCTGTTTTAAATTTTTAGGCAAAAATAATTAAAATCATAAATATTATATAAATACCTATATACCACAAAATCCCATGATATAGTGCAAATGCCACGATACAGAATTAGATATATATATTTTTAAAAACCTGTGATACAGTGAAGCTGCATAAGTGAACCATGATATAGTGAGGGATGACTGTATTTAAAAATCATAAAGAGGAAAAAATAGGTGTGCAGTATTGTTGAAAAAAATCCAGGCCCTGGCCAGGTAGCTCAGTTGCTTAAGAGCATTGTCCCAATACACCAAGATTGCAGTTTGATCCCCAATCAGGGCACATACAAGAAGCAACAATGAAGGCACAAATTAGTGGAACAACAAATCAACATTTCTCTCTCTACAATCAACCAATAAAATTAAATTAAATTAAAAAAAAACTTCCATAAAAAAAAGAAAAAATCCACAGATAACTGGACTTGGAAAGTTCAAACCTGTTGTTCAAGAGTCAACTATATCCCTGGCTGGGGTGACTCAGTGGATTGAGCGCTGGCCTGTGAACCAAAAGATTGCAGGTTTGATTCCCAGTCAGGGCGCGTGCCTGGGTTTCGGGCTGGGTCCCCAGTGGGGGGCGCACAAGAGGCAACCACACATTGATGTTTTTCTCTCCCTTTCTTTCTCCCTCCCTTCTCCTATCTCAAAAAATAAATAAATTAAATCTTTAAAAAAAAGAGTCGATTATAGTCTCTAATTGCTCTCTATTCAATCCACATGTCTAGTTTAAGACTGAATACTCTCACCTTGAACAAATTAGCATCATCCTTATTTGGGGGTTGTTTTTGTAATTTCAAGTTTAGTGTGTTTGGATAAGAAACACAATCTTGTGAGCTACTGGGGTTCTAATAATTCAAGTGCTTGCCAGAACCTCATTGTCAAAAGTCCTTCATCTGAGGAAGCAGACTAAGTCTGTTTAATAAATACCCACAATCTAGTCTTTTAGAAAGTAAAGCATTCAAACAATGCTTAAGGCCACACACATAAAAAGAGTTGCAATCTTGATACTTTATTTTATCATATTATGCAATACACTTGAGCACCAATTTTCACAGTACAAACTCTCCTTATACAGGATGTGATATAACTAGGCAAACTAACCTTTTCATTGGATGCAAATAAATGAAAGCTAACTTTATCCTTCTATTATATATAGGGCAAATGAATTCAGCTCTTCTGTTAGATAAAATTCCTGTTTCCTTGGAGGAATATAGTTTAAGTGTGCTCACTCATAAAGAAGAAAAATAGTTTACATCTTAGGTGAGTTACACCCCAGGTCTGATGGAACACATTTAGTTTGAGAGTTGCATGTATGGAGCACATAAACAAGTTGGAGACATCTCTTTAACAGCAAGCTTTTCCAAATGACATTCAGGTCCTAAGGAAGGCTGGAAAAGAATTATCTTCTAGAACCAGAATTATTGAAAGGAGGAACAATTCTAAATAAGAATGGGACAATTTAACTAAAAGAAAAAAGTTGTTTTCACACCTGATTCCATGCCTAATTCCAGTTGGTCCATGAGGTTCTATCTTCAAGGACAGGTTGGTTACTTTCTTAGTGTCTATATTCAAAACAGGAAAGAGCAGATGTACCATTTCTCAACTCTCTTGTGTCATTCCTGCTGACACCTTGTTTAATCTTCTTTTAAAGCATTCTGTAATTTCAACCAGGAATAAATATCCAATACAAAAAGAAATTATTTCAACAAGTGGAGATATTGTAAGAGAGGAGCGCCAAAGACTCCTGCATTAGGGAGAAGTACCCAAAGATTAGCCTGCCCACGTCTAAAAGAGTCAAACAAACAACATGCCTCTTTGTCACTTAAACCTTGAGCTGAAAAGCTGTATTCCACAAAAACAAGCAAACAAAAAAATCCAGACAATATTTTCTCTGTAAAATGAGTAGCAACACAACCTATTTTCCAAAACTGGAAGTTAGGGAATTGCCAACATTAAAAATTTAGAAAATATAGTTTCAACAAAGGCCAGTACTCAAGTAAGAATAAAACTATTAAAATGATCAATATTGCTAGAATTTGTTTTAATCTAGAAGCATGTGTGTTTATGCATTTTCAACAACAGATTTTGTTAATGACATCTTTGGTTAAACAAATCTGAAGTACTAAAGTTGTATTTTCTAACTGTGGTCCCCTACTCCACTTTACATAAATACTTGTGTTAATCTAAAAAGTACCTCTTGAGGTCCTTTGAGCATCTCACTAGGGTCTTTAAGATGAAATTGTGACAAAGGGTAGAGTTCAGTGGTTTCCTTTACCTTGCTGAAATACATTTCCATTCTTCAGGAGTATAAATGGAGATCACCTTCAAAGACTCTTTATTACACTAAAGAGATCTGACATCTGTCACCGATATATAGCTGTATCTGTCAATACAAATAACTCCCAAATAACTTCAAGAGCTAGGGGTTATTCTTAAGGTTTTTGTGTTTTTGTTTGTTTGTTTGGTTGGTTGGTTGGTTGGTGAACTAAGCATAGTGTATTCAGAAGAAAACAAGTTTTAAATGTGGACTAGAGGGGTGGGGTCCTTGAAAAAGTAATAAGTATGCCCAAGAGGAAAAGAGTAAACACCTATGGTCTGTTAAGATAAGGTTATCAATACAACAACACAATAGTCAGCTTTGATGTAAAAAATAATTGTAAAAATCTAATTGGACAATAGCGAGTTAATGTTTGGAGTTACGTAACCCTCAGGAAGAAAATCTTAACCTTAAATGGAATATAATTCATTATTTCCTGAAAGGCTTTTTATTGTTGTTTTTCCTCATTTCTATTCCTACTAGAACTCACATGGACTCAAAAAAGCATTTAATTTGGTTAGAAAAATAACAAGCTCAGAAGAATGAAACAAAAATTGAGTCCAAACCACAACTTTGACATGGAGTAAAATAAGAAAGTGATAATCTCTAATAAAACTATTGGATAATCTTTACATGTCACAGAGACTTGCAGGTATCAACATATAGACATTTTTCAGATATTCCTAAAAAGTCATTATTTCACATATTCTGTCCCATTGGTATGATATATCATATCAAAGCCATTGAAAAGTGTATTTTTTGTTCCTTATTACCATTGAAAGTAGGCAGAAAAATTACTTTTTTTTCTTTTTTTTTTAATTTAAATGAATGTTCAAGTACAGTTTTCACCCCCCTACTCCCCTTCAAGTTCTCCCACCCGCAGAAAAATTACTTTAACTCTTGTTTTACAAATAAGAAAAGACTATATTTCAGAGATTTGTCCAGGATTATCTGACAAAGCCAGAAGTAGAACTTCCGACACCTGGTTCAATATTCTCTGAGTATATTCCACATTCTGTTGCTTGTTCGGTAGCCTCCAAACTCACCACCAAGTAATTAAAATGACCACAAGTTCTGTGATTTGCAAATGGAAGTTTATTAGATAAAATCTGTTAAAACATGTAACAATAAAATTGTATGATTAAGCTAATAAGGATTATATTCAATTATATTCTAATAACTAGCAGTAATCATCACACATAAAAATGCAACTGTATAATCACACACATGAGGAAGATTTATGCTTCCTAATTCTTTGCCATCTACCACCTTGTCTCCCTTGGTTTCACACCTTTGAGTTTGTCTTAGAATGATGAGCCTATCTCAAGAAGATCCAGAATTGAAGGAAACTTGCCTTGGGTTGGCGAACACACAATACAATATACAGATGATACATTATAGAATTGTACACCTGAAGGCTATGTGATTTTATTAATCAATGTCACCCCAATAAATTCAATAAAAATTTCAATAAAATTCCAGGAAAGAGCTAATTTTGATCTCTTTGGCTGACCATTAAGATAAAAGATCAGCCACTCTGTTCATTCTCCTGGAGAAGATTTACAGGATTCTAATCAAAAGCATCCAATCAGTAGACTGCCAAGTTAGCTAATATATCTCCATCTAATCATGCTTCTAAGTGTATGATTTGTATCAATTGCCACCCAGCTATTTCTATCAGAATCAACAACTTAGGGTTGGCTAATTTGCATATTATAAAAACAAGGCTAGATTCATAAACCTGCTTAGGAACTGACTCCATGGTTTTCCACCATGAACAGCTGCATAACTGTTGGCAACTTATTACATTTCTTCTCTCTCCTTAAAATATGTTCTCACTAGCTCTACTTATGAAGTATTTTCTTATTTCCTACACCTATTTCGTATTACTATTGATTCTGTTTCTAACTGTTCCAAAGAACAAGTACAAATATCATTCCTTGGAGTAGGGTTACATCTTAACAATTGTTAAAAGCATAAGCACATAATCAAAGCAAACATTGCAATATATTTTATCTATTCTTGAGGTGTCATTATAGTACAATCTTTCCAGGTGGCCCACCTAGCCAAGCAGCTAAACAGCTCCACATATTATGAGGTTGTAGCATTTTCCTGCTTTGATACTGGACCACGTTGACCATTTGTTGTTTTATGGGCTGGTTCAAGTTTTATCTTGTTTCAAGGTCTGGAATAGTCACACAGATTCTTCTTGGTTTATTTGATGACTTGCTTGAGTTAACTTGGTTGCTTGTGTTCCCTCATTAATACTAACAGTTTTAACAAGCTCACATTAATCTGTTATAGAATTGTATAAAGTCCATATTCCAGAATTCTAGTAGGCTGAATAGCTACATTTCAGTATCTATATTTGAGAAGCACCAGATTTGTCCATTTACAGTTAAATTGCTCATCAAATATAATTTGTAGCAGACTTATATGGGCTGTCATTGTATATGTTTCCTGGCCTTGTTCAAATATTTATGCTTTGAGTTTTATTTTGAAACAAAGTTACAGGACAATTTCCCAAAGTCCAAAATCCCACTGCAGAGTTTACATCTACCCTTGCTGTTTCTAAATTTTGAATTAAAGCATAGAGGGTATTATGCTAAATGAAAGACAAATACAACATGATTTTACTTATACATGGAATCTTTAAAAAATAAGTAAAGAAAACAAAACAAAGAAAGACTCATAGAAACAGAGAACTGATAGTTGCCAGAGATAGTGGAGGGATGAGAAAAAACAAGGTGAAGGGGATTTAAGAGTTACAGACTTCCAGTTAACAAGTAAATAATCCATGGAGATGTGGTAGTATACAGCATAAGAATATAGTCAATGATATTATAATAACTTAGCATGGTGAGAGATGGTTACTAGATATAGCATGGTGATTATATCAGGATATGTAATATATATAAACTTTAGTATATAAATGTTGAATTAGTATACTCTACAATTTTAAGTGAACTTGAAATTAATATATTAGTGTATGCCAATATCTATGTATGCAGACCTTGATATTAGATGCAGCATCTGTCATGTTGTTTAGTTCTAAAGTTATCTGAATTAAATGTCTTTTAATCCCTTTGACTACAATATGCTTTAGCACTCTATATAAATTTGTACAGTCAGGTTTCTACCAGTATGGATTGACTTCTCCATGTCATTTCACAATTTTCATATACCACTTTGTCTAATGGTACACTTTAAGGTCTTTACCTAGTCATTGCCCATGTCATGGGATACAAAGGCCATTCTCTAGAAAGGATGACCATAGTGTCTATAGGCTTGTCTGAAGGGTAGCTATTATTCCAAATGGAAGTAAGGATATTGTATGGCATGGAATTAGTATTATCAGTGAATTTCCCACACATTTATTTGGCCCCTCTCTGTTTTGACATAGGAGGTCCTCTAACTATTGCATCTTCCCCTTCTGGTATCTGTAGAATTATTGTGGCTAAACATAAGTCTAGATTTTGTTTAAATTCATGATGTTTCCATCTCTCAATAGTTAAAATTTCTATGTCAAGGCTGCAACAGGTTCACTATCATAAGTCTACAAGCTATTGTTTATAAGTTTAACTATACCCAAGAAGATACACTTTATCCACTACTACTTGTGGACCACGATATCTAAGTCTATACCCTAAACATTTTACTTTCCTTTAGTGAATAATCCTTGCAGGGTTTTATCTAGTCTTTCTAGTACTAGTACTTTTCTCTTGTTATTTGATGTAATTTGCCACTTTCATTTAGGGAACAATATTGCAGAGTGGTTGCAATCTGCATCAGCATTTAAGGAAATAGTCCTGCACTGCAACCTCTTGCCCTCAGCTTTTTCAAAGTCTTCTCACTTACAGAAGTTATCTGAAAACCTTTCTGCAGTTTTATTATCTGGTAGATGTTGCTTTTTAAGAATCATTTCTACTAGTCTGTTATAGAATCTACTGGTTGACACACTTTACTAAAGGCCTGGTATGGAGGCTTTTTAAAGTAAGAAGTTATATCTTCTTAAGTAAAAGTATTCCATAGTTTTTTGATTCACTCATTTGCTGATGGGCACTTAGTTTGCTTCCAGCACTTGGCTCTTGTAAATTATGCTGCTATGAACATTACATAGGTTCTTTTGGATTGGTGTTTCAGGGCTCTTAGGGTAACTGGAACAAAAGAAAAGAGCAATCAAAATATAACCAGAGTCATTGAAATTAAGAACAATCTAACAATAGCCAGAGGGCAATAGGGAGGGGACACTGGGAAGAAAGGTTTTCAGGAACTGCTATAAAGGACACAGGACAAAATCAAGGGGGAGGGTGGAAGCAAGAGAGGGAGGTGAGTTTGGAGGGGATGGGAGGGAGGGGTGGGGTGAAAATACAAACTGTAATTGAACAATAATAAAATAATTTAAATAAAGAAAAAGTGTTCCAATCTGTGTTAATTTGAGTATATTCACTATGATGCCATCCTGGGGATTATTCCTTTCAGCTTCCATCCACTGTAGAATGATGAAATTGGGTGTCAAGCTGTGATAGAGTTCATCAGGTCTTCAATCCATTGTTAGGTGAGGTGTTTATTTTCTTCGTTATTGTTTGTGCATATTATCAGGAATCCTAGCAAGAGAACAAGTACAGGTAAAGAAAGAACTATATGGCTAAAGTCAGAGCTTCTTAAATAAGTACAATGCAGAAACAAGATCAGCCTCTGCTGGAACTAAATCAAATATTATTTGTTGTATAAGGTATTATTAAGGAAAATGTGCAGAACTAGGAGAAACTTCATATTGCTAATATTCAGAAAAATTTAAAAATATTTAAAAAAAGAAAAAATATTTGAAAGAGAAATACAGTTCTTACATGCTGGCGGGGTCTTATCCACTTCTTAAGTCATCATTTATGCTGGAAAGTACATCTCCATACAAGTTTTCTACATCTAACATAGCTTGGTCTACATCAAACATTAGTTCTTCTTCTCTTGGTGTAACTACAAATTGTAAATCTGGGAGTAAAGCAAGGTCTGGTAGTAAAGCTTCCCCAGAAGGACCTGCATGCGCTCCTATCTGTTCTGCTCCTATCTGTTCTGCTCCTATCTGTTCTGCTCCTATCTGTTCTGCTCCATCATTTTGCTCTACACCAGGAACTTGTTCTTGTGACATTAACTGTAGAATCTCTTCAGCTACTATTATTAACTGGGCTAGACAGTCAACAAGTCTACCAACTAGCACAGGGACTGGTGCAGGATCCATGCCTCAATGCTCTCCTCAGAAGATAAAATAATCCTAAAAACTGTAGCAAATCAACTCTTGGCTGCAATGAACTTGTGGTACTCTCGTTGGTACTGGTAGTGAACTGCTATTATAATGACCGTATGGCAGATTGTCACAGCCAAGAGAAAACAGCAAAGCAGACCTAATAATAAAAAAGAGAAATATAAAGATTAGTATCCTTGAGCCTTTATCCATCCTACAGGTTCTGGCTATAGGGTAAGGTTGAAAGGGTATCCCTAGCTATTGCCACTCTTTTTTTGATGACCTTATAACAATATACTAGTCATATTCTCCTTTAAACCTTTCCTGATCTTTATCTCTTCTTAGTGGAGTTGAGAACAAAATGAACACAGATAGTTTGTCTATCTTTCTTCAACATCTCTATTGAGGAAGATACATTCACTCAGAATCTTTCATTTAACTTATTAAAATAAATAACTTATTTTTAGAGAGAGGGAAAGGGAGGGAGAGAAACATCTATGTGTGGTTGCTTCTAGTGTGCCCCCAACTGGGGCTTGGGGGACCTGGCCTGCAACCCAGGCATGTGCCATGACTAGGAATCAAACCAACAACCCTTTGGTCCACAAGCTTGCACTCAATCCACTGAGCTACATGAACCGGAGCTTAAAGGCCTTTTTTATTAGCTGTTCCCTCTGCCTGAGATCCCTTTCCCCCAGTGGGGGAAAAAAGGCTATTTCTCATTCTGATCTCAGCTTAAATATTATTTCTTCAGATTTTTGACCCTCTAACTTGAAAAAGCTCCCTAATCATCCTTTTCTCATTATACATACAGGATGCATTTTTGTATTATAGCAGCTATAATTATCTCATATTTTCTTGTTTATTTATTTCTTTTCCTGTCTCCTACCCCACCACCATATACATATAGACTAAAATGTAAGTGCCATGAGATTAGGAAGCTTGTCTGTTTTGCTTTTCGATGTATCCTCAAAAGCACAAGAGAGAGGCTGCCACATAGCAAATAATCAGTGTTACTTAATAAAGGTGGGAAGAATGAACAACTTTTAGCTCTATTATTCAGTAAGCATTATTGTTTCAACCATGCATGGGAATAGCAGGACGTACAAAGATAAATCAACTTATCAAAACACATGGTAAACAAAATGAGCAGGCAATCCACAGACTGAAAGAAAATATTCACAAAACATATATCTGACGAAGAAGTTGTATCCAGTATGTATAAAGAGCTCCTGCAACTCAAAAACAAACAAACAAACAAGCTAGTGTTTAAAATGGCCAAATGATTTGAACAAACATTTCACAAAGGAAGAAAAATAAATACAGCAATACCTTGTTTTATTGTGTTTCACTGTATTGTGCTTCACAAATAGTATTTTTACAAATTGAAAGTTTGTGGGAACCCTGGATTGAGTAAGTATATTGATGCCACTTTCTCAACAGCATTTTTTCACTTTGTATATCTATGTTGTAGTCCAAATTTTTTCATTATTATTAAATTTTTATGGTGACCTGTGATCAGTGATATTTGAGAAATCATTTGTGAAAGGAAGAGTAAAATAAATGTGGCAAACTTTTAACTGGTGAGGCAAACATCACTGTTGTCTTATTTTAAGAAATTGCCACAGCCACCCCAACCTTCAGAAACCACCATCTTGATCAGTCAGCAGCCATCAACATTAATACAAGACCCTCCATAAGGAAAAACAAATACAGCTTGCTGAAGGCTCAGATAATGGTTAGCATTTTTAGCAATAAAGTATTTTTAATTAAGGTGTGTACATTGTTGTTTAGACATAATGGTATTGCACACTTAATAGGCCACAGTATAGTGTAACATAATTTTGCATGCACTGAAAAACTGAAAAAAATAATGTGTGAATTGCTTTATTGTGATATTTGCTTTATCATGATTGTCTGGAACTGAACCTGTAATATCTCCAAGGTGTGCCTGTAACTAATAAGCACATGAAAACACATACAACACCATTAATATTATGGAAATGCAAATTAACATCACAATAAGCTATCACAACATACTCGGTACACTGTCTAAAATTAAAGACTGATAACATCATGTTGACAAAAGATGTTGAGCAACCAGAATTCTCATATATCGCTGGTGCTGGAGTGTAAAATGGTACAACATCTGGCAGTTTTTTGTAAAACTAAGCAAGCACCGATGTAGTCCCAGCAATTCTACTCCAAGATATTTTCATTACCCAAGAAATGAAAGTTTACAAGGAGGGTCATAGTAGCCTTATGCATAATAAATACCACCCCCCCAAAAAAAGTGGAAAGAACCCAGGTGTGAATCAAAAGGAGAATGGATAAACAAAGTGGTATATTCATACAATGTGATACTAATATGCAACAAAAAGAAAGCCATTACTGATAGGGACAACAACATGGACAGATATCAAAAACATTATACTTAATGGAAAAAAACAGATACAAAAGAATACATACTATACAATTACATTCATATGCAATTCTATTGGGTTGGCCAAAAAGTCTGTTTAATTTATTCCATAAAATAAAGACACATTTTTCATTTTTACCAATAACTTTATTGATTTCAATATTTTCAGTATGTTGGCTATCTCCCACTATCGACTTCTAGTGGGTAGAGGCCAGGGGTGCTGCTAAACATCTTCCAATGCATAAGACAGCCCCAGAGCAAAGAATTATTTGGCCAAAATGTCAACAGTACAAGAAACTTCACAAAACACTTTTGACATGTTTGATCAGTCACAGCACCTTCTCTATACACTGCAAAAATCTTTTGTTTTGCACTTCATTTGAATTTTTACCTTTCTTGAAATAATAAAACATAATATACCAAAAATGTTGAATACTTTCTTCCATCTCCAATATTAGAATCGCTGCACAAAAATTCACCAACTTTGAGAAGTTTTTTTCAATGCACACTGATATGATATCTGTCACAATGCAATGTAATGAAATTGTTTTGAATGAAGTTAAAGACAACTAAACATTACTAGAGCCATCATACAAAAAAAAAAGTAAACAGACATTTTGGCCAACCCAATAGAAAATGCAAAATGATCTATGGTACAAAAAATCAGAATAGTGGTTATATCCAGGGGAATGGGAACTGACTGGGAAGAGGCATAAGAGAACTTTTATGGGGTGATGGTGATGATCATGTCTTAGAGTTTTGGGTTACATAAGAGTATGCATTTCTCAAAACTCATAGAGTGGTACTCTTAAGATTTGTGTATCTCACTATATGTAAATTTTACTCCTCCTCAAAGTAACCAAGCATAATCCCTAGCCTCAAGAGCTATATGTTAGCCCCGGCTGGTGTATTTCAGTGGACTGAGCGCCAGCCTGTGAACCAAAAGGTCACCAGTTAAATGCCCAGTCAGGGCACATGCCTGAGTTTCGGGCCAGGTCCCTGGTTGGGGGTGTGTGAGAGACAACTGGTCAATGTATCTCTCACATATTGATGTTTCTCTCCCTACCTTCCTGTTTCTGGAAATAAATGCTCATGTTTATGGAAGACCTATTATGTCTTAAGTACTGTGAAACACAGTTTTCTTATATTTGTACATTTAATCTTCATAATTCAGTAGGTCAGTGGAAGGGTAGTTAAAATGGACACACATTCCTGTAACAAATGATGTGGGTCCCTGAGGGGGTTGATCAGGCTCATGCATTATTTGGAAAAATTGAGGATCAGAGAAAATAAGTAGCTTGCCCATAGTCAAATGGTAGGTTAGGTTTCAGAACTGGAAATCAGTCTAGGTCTGACTCCTAAAGCCTTTTTGCCAGAGGCAGAAATTCAAGTTCCTACGAGAGCAAAATGTTCCTTATTTGCACGAAAGATGACATGTCATTCTAGGAAGAATAGAACTGAGAGTGCTAATCTAATTTGCCATCCTTGGAAACTGGCTGAATTCCAAGTTCTTAGGACAGTGAGTCCTAAGGCAGAGGAATGGACAGAGCCTGATCAACCCCCTCAGGGATCCACATCATTTGTTACAGGAATGTGTGTCCATTTTAACTACCCTTCCACTGACCTACTGAATCGGCACAAACATTCATAAACTACTCACCTGTGATAGACCCAAGGTGGATGAGAGGGTCAAGGTGCTGTCCGGAAAAGGTTTTTTGGACTTTGCTTTCAAACGAAATATATGTATGCACGTCACAACTAAAAAACAACAAGAAAAAATAAACAGCAAATTTGATAAGTTTAAAGATATCCGTGATCTTTTAAAACAATGACAAACTGAACTAAAATTTCAGAGAAATAAGAACCCTTCCTAAGTGAGCTGGTGATCGTGAGGCAATTGCTGATTTGAGTTGAAGATGAGGTTTGGCCCCAAGGTAAAGTGACTCTACTAAGGAAAAAGAGAAACAGAAAATAAAGTTTAAGACTAGTATAATATTTTGGAAATTTCACATGGATAAAAACTAGGGCTGGGTGGAAATGGGAAGGAGGAGGGGAGGGCTGGGTGGGTGGGTTGGGATGGGAGTAAAAGATAGAAAATTGTACTGCAACAACAATTAAAATAAAAAAATATTAAGAAAAAATATATTGGAAATTTCAGAAGCTTGAAATACAAGAATAGTTTTCTTACCTGAAGGTAGCTGGGTTCTAGGCTGGTGTCTAACAGCGAGAGGCTCAGTGAAATGTACTACAATCTCGTGGTATTTAAGAGATAACTTCTCGGTAGTGGGAGGGGAACTACCGTAAGTACACTGTCACTCATGCCTCAAAATGTTACCTGGGTTTTGAAGGTGGGAGGACCTGAGATGACTAATCAGTTAATAAGCTCAAAATCACCCTTAAAGGGCACTTTGGACAAAGTGATTCTAAAACTCATAAAAATATATAAAGGACTTAGTATAGCCAAAACATCTTGAAGAAGAAAAAAACTGGAGGACATCAACTATCATATATCAAGGCTGGCTATACAACTACAGTAATTATGGCAACATGGCACTGGCACAAGGACAAGCAGATAAATCAATGGAATCATGACATCTCACAACAGTAGTAGTAGTAGTAGTAGTAGTAGTAGTAAGTTAAAATGGGTCATAGATCTAAATGTGAAAGATAAAGAATTAAATCTTCTAGAATAAAACATAGGCAAATATCTTCATTATTTTTTGAAAGGGAAAAATTTCTTATTTGATACAAAAAGCATTAGCTATGAAAGAAGGTTAGAAAATTGGATTTCATTAAAATTGAGAACTTCCATTTATCAAAAGAGGCTGAAAGTCTCACATACTGGCAAAAAGTATTCACAATATATATATCCAACATAGGATGTGTATCCAGTATATCAATATATTTTTAAATTCCTTCAAATCAACAAGAAAAAAACAGACTATTCAATTTTTTTAAAGTAGAAAAAAATTAAATGGCACTTCACTGAAGAGAACATCTATGTGTCCTACCAGCATATGAATAGGTTTTCACTATTATTACTTATGAGTAAAATGCAAGTCAACACTACAGTGACACACACCAAACCCCACCAGAATAGCTAAAATTGAAAAAAAAAAAACTAACAACACAAAGCAACGAGAGGATCATGGAACAACTGGAACACTCAGACATGGTTGGTGAAAGTGTTAACTAGTACAACTACTTTGGAAAACAGTTTCACAGTATCTACTCAAACTAAACATACCATTAATGCATGACCCTGAAATTCTACTCCCAGGTATATAACCAAAATAAGAGTACAAATGTTCACAAAAGTACATGTATAAGAATGTTAAAAGAAATCAAATGCATTGCAGTGTGTGTTATATAATTTGACTTGTATGAGTGAGATTTAAGAACAGGAAAAATCAATCTATAGAACAAGTAAAAGCTGTGGTTACCACTGGGTGGGAGTTGCTAGAAATGTTCTGTGTCTTGATTGATTACATATATTTCAAAAAGCATTCAACTGTACTCATAATTTGAACATTTCACCATATATGATATACCTCAAAAAATTATTTTATTTTTAATTTTGGGTCTCCTTTTTATAAAACCACCATGGACAATGCGACAGTGATAAAAAGTGTTTCCAGGGTTGGGCAAGCCAGTCATCACAGGCAATGAAAATGGAATGAAGTCTGAAGGTGTAGAGAAATGTCCCTTTGGCCCCTGTGGCTCTATGCTTCTTGGTAGTGCTAAGTAAAGCAAGAGGCCCTTATAGCTAGATAGAGTTTTAAATTGACACAAGATGAAATAACTCATACCTTATAAATAGTTCAGAAAAATAACTGGGACAGAGGCCACACTCTCCATCTGTTAACTAGGATCTTTAACCCCATAGATTTTTATTAATCTCATTCTTATGACATTTTTAGCACAATTAATCAAGACCCACCATTTTTCTTTTAGCTGACAGTCCTACCCTGCTATTTTGTAATGTCCATAAGTTGCAAACTGGTAATAACTGTCTAACAGTAGGATGGAAAAGCAGCATAGAAATCCAAATCCTCTCAGCCTGTGTTTACAGTTGATAAACTCTGCATCAGGCAAGGTAAAATTACCGATTTTTACATGTATAATGCACACCCCTGTTTTGCCCAAACTTTTGGGAAAAAAACTTTTGTTTTAATTTTTAATTCAATTTTTGTTTATTTATATTTAGATACTTGTGTTTTGTGTTATAAAGGAATTTTAGCATTTACTTTTGAACATATGGTACAAGAAATTTTATGTAACAAATAGTTACAAAATGCAAGAACAGATACAAGGTATTTCAGGAACTACCCATGTATAATGCACATCCTTATTTTTCCCTCAAAAATTTGAGCAAAAAGGTGCACATTATACACCATAAAATACAGTAGTTCACATCCAAAGGGAACAGAGACAGTTATGGTAAAGAAATTAAAATGTGCCTTTGGTGAGTATAGGTGCCAGTTTCCTATTTACAAATAATTTTTTTTTCATAATGCTTCATTCTCTAGTGCTGCAGTACCATTTGGATACATGCATTCAATATAAATTTTTAAAAACACCCCCAGAAATTACTCCTCCTTGCCCTACCCACTGTTGAAGAAAACATCAAGAGGTTCTTGTTCCCAAAGGGCAAATTTTATAATTTTGAGATAATAAAACCTCTCTGGGCAGCCACAATGAACCAAAGAAACAGTATTTACCCTTTATTTTTTTAAGATTTTATTTATTTATTTTTAGAGAGGGAAGGGAGGGAGAAAGAGAGAGAGAATCATCAATGTGCGGTTGCTGGGGGCCGTGGCCTGCAACCCAGGCATGTGCCCTGACTGGGAATCGAACCTGCGATGCTTTGGTTCACAGCCTGCGCTCAATCCACTGAGCTACGCCATCCACGGCTAGTATTTACCCTTTAAACTCACTTTTTAAAGCCACAAAACTTTTCCTTAAAAAAAAGTTGGTGCAATAAGAGACTTGCCTGTTAAAGAATCTGACATTTTAAATCCCCATGAACCATTTTTAATTTATCAAGACAGAAAAAAAATTGTGTGGCTGAGAAGCTAAACATGGCTTTTTCTTGAAAATATGTGAAAAATTCAAAGCAAAAACTGAAAAAACAGGGGAGTAGGAAATATCCTTATGGTCAATTTTAACCAAATTCTATTGAAATGCTTTCTTCCTCCTCCAAATTTGTTCAATGTTTCAGAGAGAATCACAGATTCTTGCTCACCCTTCAGAAAACCAGCCTAGTCACTGGAGAAAAGCAACCACTTTTGACAATGTAACTGTTGGTTATTTTCCTAGACAGACACATTGTTTTCTCAAAACATTATCCAAACATAAGGACAGCCACACCATCTTGACTTGGTAGAACCCTGCAGCAGATTGTCCCTGAATCTTGGCTATTGCAAGAAGACCACAGGCCCCCAGAGAGCCTGAAAAAAATTGTAATTCTTCCGAAAAGATTCTTGGTTTTTAAATATTACCAGTGCAGAGGACAGGGTATAAAATAAGGGAAATAAAAAGAGAACTTGGAGATAACAAGAAAAGGAATTTTATTCCAAAGTCTTTCCTCAAAAAAATTATTTGTACTTATTTGGAGGAGACAGTAAAATGCTAGTGGTTGTATGGGTAGGATCTGTATCAAACAGACCTATATTTGAATTTCAGCTTTTCTACTTACTAACTGGAAGTTTCCTAAACTATTCTTTGCCTGAGTGTTCTCATCTATAAAATGAAGACAATAACATTTAGGAAAATTACATGAATTAATACATGAACAAGTTTAGAATGGTGCTCAGTATATAGTAAGCTCTTAATAAATGCTAATTAATATAGTTGTTCTGGAGAAATCCCAGAAGCAAGGGACCAGAGTATGGTGCATTCCAAGTACTGACTAGTGATCCCTGGAAGGTAGGAGGGGAGATAGCTGCAGACATAGCAAAAACTGGAAGGAAGCACCAGAAATACAACACGACTTTGAACTTGGATACAGATGTGAGGGAACAGCACAGTTGAGGATTAGTGGATCTTCCTAGCCTAACTCCCTCTTGCCTTTGAAGCACTTGCTCTCTCTGGCTCTGAGCTCTGGTGGGCAAAGTTGATTACATTTTGGACTACTCATTGACTATTCCTTCAGAACACTGCCAAGTGCATGGACAAAGCCTTCCACTGGTATTATGGCAATGAAGTTTTCAAAGCATGAACTGATTATGCCTTGGAAAAATCTACATGAAAAGTAACTGGTGAAGTCATTGAGGCAAGATAATGAAAGCCATTATCCTCTGTCTAGTATGACTACACCTGAAAGAGATCAGAGGTCCTATGTTTCTTCATTTTGCCTGCAAAAGTGCTTACTGCTTACCTGCCAAAGGATAAGCTTCTGTTTCTGACGATTTCAAAATAAGATTCCATAACCTCTCTTGGTAGCTTATTCCAATGTTTTACAGGGTTTTTTTGTCTGTTAATTATACCCTCAAGTACTTTTGCATACATTAACTTATTTAATTCTTATAACAATCCTGTGCAGCAAGGGTTACCCCTATTTTACAATGAGGAAATGAAGACCCAAAGAGGATAAGCGACTTGCTGAGATTACACAGGTGCTTAAGAGCAGAGCAAGAGTAAGAACCTGATTCTTTCATCTCTCAGCCCTCTTGTGCTGTTGCTTACACTGTGGTCTGCCTAGTGATTCA
The DNA here is from genome assembly GCA_004024845.1 of Tonatia bakeri. NCBI lineage: Eukaryota > Metazoa > Chordata > Mammalia > Chiroptera > Phyllostomidae > Tonatia > Tonatia bakeri. Next base: position 40,663 of record PVIA01009009.1, read on the forward strand.
CTGGGAAGCTTCAAATCATCAGCAAAATAGGGAGCAGTGTTAATGTTACAGGGTGCAGCCAAGAGTGGGGGGGCCCAAATAAGGATTTGGAATGGGGTCCAGAACTCAAGGCCTTCAGAAAATATTAAGATGTCCTCACCACCACCCCAGGTGTGGGTTGGGGGAAGGGACAAATGGAGCAGGCCCATTGAGAGCAGTTTTGCATAACAACAGCTTTGCAGCTAACCTCTGGTATGGTCATTTAACATGTCTATAGCCTTTGACTGGTTACATAGATATGTTAAATAGCTGTGGCCCTGCTCTGAACCAGGGGGACAGAAGTAAATTCCCCACCAAGATGTAACTGGGGGTCAGGTCCCTGGAGTTACAGCGACTGCGTGGGAGCTAGGAGAGGATTGGCTCCATGACATGGGGCCACACCTGCCCAGACCCACAGTAGCAGCCAGAAAGACTGAAAAGAATGGGAGATTGAGGGCAGGTGTGGCCCAGTGTGGGAGGAGTCGGAAATGGGGCTGCAGAGGAAGACTGGCGTGAGGATTTAAACCCAGACACGGCAGCTTTGAGGGGTACCACGCGGCTTTCACAGAGTAGAGACTCCCACAGCCCTGTGAGAGAGAATCACCATGCGGATTTAGCAGAAAATCGCCACTCGGCTTTGGCAGAGTGGTGACCCCCCTCCCCGCAGCTTTGTGGGGAGAACCACGCGGTTTCGCCAGAGTGCAGACCCCTGCAGCTCTGGTAGGAGAGAGGGCCACGTGGCTTTGGAGTGCTCCTTTTGGCCATGTGGCCTAGGAAGCAAGAGAGACTTGGCCTGGAAGAAGGGTGAAAGAACTCTTACCAGTAGGCCATGAGAAGGGGCCACATGGCTTTGGATTAATTGAAGATCCTGCCTGGACAGCAACACAGCTGATGGTGCTAGAAACTGAGGGAGGCCTACCAGCTGAGCACGGATTACTGGGAAGGGCCGGGGGCTGCCTGAGCCTTGAACTTCTATTTTTTTTCCTGAGATACGGTACCCCGAACTGGGCAAAGGGGGAAGGAAGGACTGTATATGTGTATGGGTGTTTTAAGGGACTTTAAGATTTTGATAAAGACATTAGGTCACTACTTTAAGTTTATATAGCATTAAATAAACATTTCCTTTCCTTTTCACGAATCTCTGGCATTGAGAGACATCTTTCCTATAGACGGCAGACATAACGGACCTGGGGCTTTCTTTCAGTAATAGTATATCATCTCAGGTCCCCCTTGTTTGTTCTGTAACATTAAGAACTTAACAAGAACACAATATAACCATGGTAGATGGCTTACCAAACAGATCATAGGTCACAAGTCCCCTTGAGGATAGTCATTCCATTGTCCTCATCCAAACATACTATTATTACCAGCGTGTGCCTGCAGTCAGAATGCTCTAGAAAAAGGAAAGACACCAAAAACCTAACTGAACATTAAAATCACCTAAGGTCATATGCTAATATATGAATATAAAAAATAGGACAAGAGTATGTGGTCTCCTGTTTTCTATCTTCTCCCTTTTGACCTCTGGGATAGATACAATCAGAATAAATTGAAGGAAGTAAGGCAGATCTTTCATAATCTCTTAAAAAGAAAAAATGTTTTTCCCTTGAACATGAATTTGTTTCCTTTCCCTCTGAAGATTTCATTCCTCTGACTCTCAGGGTTCATAAAAGGGGCCAAAGTTTAGCATTTAAACATAGATAATGAGCAAATTCCATTCCCTATTTGCTTAACATGCAGAAAAGCACACTGGGGCCATACAGCCCTCTCCTTTGGCAAGAGCTCTCCCAATACCAGACCAGCACACTGCACAAGTAAAAGGCTGGATGGAGTTGTCCTTACAGGATTTCTTACAGGGTTTCTTTTTTAAGTACTAGCTTTGAGGTAGGGGAATCTCAAGGCAGGTTTGCTCAACAAGAACAAACTAACTCTCTTATCTCTTGTGACTCATTATCTGGTAAAGTATTTCTGTTCCAAAATACACTGTTAATTAAACAAAATGGCCACTCCACCTAACTACTCTTGTCAAAGTCACCAGTAACTTCCACATTCCTAAATCCAATAGTCAATTACCAGTCCTCATCTTACTTGTGCTATAAGCAGCATTTGACATTGTTCATCACTCCCCAAGTCCTCTTCTCGTTTGTCAATAGTCATTTCCTTGGTGATCTCATATAGGCTATACATAACACCTATATACAGATGATTCTTAAATTTATTTAGCTAGCTTGACCTTTCTCCAGAATCCCATACTTGTGTATATAATTGTCTTTACATGGATTTCTAATATCTAAAACCTTATATATCCAAAACTGGATCTTTGGCCTTCCCTCCAAAACCTACTTCACCTGTATATAGCCTTCTCCATCTCAGTAGATGGGAACTCTATCCTTCTAACTACTCAGGATAAAAAATTTTGAGTTTATCTTTGAATGTTTCCTTTTTCCCACAATCCACCAGAATATTCTGTTGGCTGTGCCTTCAAAATATATCCAGAATCTAATGACACATAGTCATTGTGAGCCACCACCATTCACCTCTCAACTTAATTATTTCAGTGGTCTCCTAACAGGATTCCCTTTGCCTCACTCCAGTCTCTTCTCAATACAACAGTCAGATTGAGCCCATTAAAATGTAAGTCAGATCATGTCACTAGTCTTCTAATGGCTCTGCATTTCCTTCAGAATAAAACTTAGATCCTTCTAATGGCCTACATGGCCCTCCATGACATAATTTGTAACTTCATCTTCTATTTCTTTTCTCTTCCCTCTGTTCCAGGCATTTTGACTTCTTTCTCCAAACTCACCAAACACACTTCCTCTTTAGGCATTTTGCACTGTTTTTTCCTTCTGCCTGAAATGGATTTTACTCAGTTATCTGAATGGCTAAATCCCTCACATGCTTCTATATTCCACTTTGTCAATGAGAGCTATACTTACCAGCCTTTAAAAAAGTTAACATCTCCCTCCCAACCCAGCACTTCTGAGTCTTTCTTATTCTGCTTTCCTTTTTAAATTTTCTTATAACTAAATACCTTCTATACATATTGTATGCTTTACTTATTTATTATTATTATAGTTTTTAATTTCTAATTATTTTTTCATTTTTCAATTATAGTTTATATTCGATATTATTTTCTGTGAGTTTTAGGTGTACAGCATAGTGGTTAGACAATCATATACTTTATAAATGTCCACTCGATATTTCTAGTACCCATCTGACACCATACATAGTTATTACAATATTATTGACTATGTTCTTTATGTTGTACTTTACATCCACATGACTATTTTGTAACGGCCAATCTGTGCTTCTCAACCCCCTCACCTTTTTCACCCATTCCCCTAAAACCTGTCCCCTCTGGCAACTACCAGTCTGCTCTCTGTGTCTATGAATCTGTTTCTGTTTTGTTTGTTCATTTATTTTGCTCTTTATATTCCACACACAAGTGAAATCACATGGTATTTGTCTTTCTCTGTCTGAGTTGTTTCACTTAGCATAATATCCTCTAGGTCCATCCATGCTGTTGCAAATGGTAAGATTTCATTATTTTTAATGGTGTAGTAGTAGTCCATTGTATGTATGTCTCACAATACTTTTATCCACTTGTCTATTGATGAGCATTTGGGTCATTTCCATATCATGGCCATTGTAAATAATGCTGCAATGAACATGGGGGTGCATATATTCTTTCAAATTAGTGTTTTGGGTTTCTTTGGATATATACCCAGAAGTGGAATTATTATGATTATTCTTTATCTTATGGCTCCTCTCTCTAGAATGTAAGCTTCATGAAAGCAGTGATCTCTATTTTGTTCAAGTACAAGAACAGTGTCTGGCATGCAGTGAATACTCAATAAATGTTTCTTGATTGAATAATAGGACTGATAATTCTTGACATATTTTATAGTGTTTTATACTTTTTCTAGTGTTTTCACATCACATTTCCTTTGATCTTCCCAATTACCGTATAACTTGGGTAGGGTAACAGAGTTTATTATGTCCATTTTACATTTAGGAAAATTGACATCTAGAAAGGCAAAATGATCTACCCAGTCACATAACTGGAATGTAGTAGAACCAGAAAGCCAGTTCTGTGTTCTTCTCATAACCTCCAACATTAGACTGCAAAGGTCCTAGTCCTTAAGGAAAGGCATTCCGGATATTAATCCGGCAGCATCTGAGTTTTGTTAGAACAGACACATGCCCTGCTTAAATTGATCTGTCTTGACTATCTGACTTTGTGGTTTGAACTTCTATGGGAAGAGGCCTGTGAGATACAGTGGTGCAATCTTCTTGATCACCTTAACTTGATGTTCTTGGGATGCCCTTTATGCCTTTTATGCTGGTTTTCTGGATGTAATTGCATTTTGATTGTTGTTGGATCATTATTTCATAGGTCCTTCCCTGACACTGCTTGACTGAGGGTCACTTTGGCCACCATGTCTTGTGTGTTTTTGTGCAGGTGCTACCTGAACAAAACCACACCCACAAATATAACCCTCCTACAATCCCACTATTAATAGGATATGAACAAGCATTAATCAGGATGTAACAAGGTTAAAATTATTATAAGAAAAGAGAGTGGATATGAGATGACCTACTGAAAGAGAAATGATTTTGAGAGGGTAGAGGGAGGAGCACTAATAAGAGTTGGGAGTTGGAGCAATGGAAGGAGAGAAGGTGAAGTTTACTTTATGCATAACAAAAGGGAATGAAGAGTGTGGAATCGAGTATGAGAAGGGAAGCATATAATATTAGGTTTAAACAGAAATTAAAATAGGATAAAAGAAAATAAGGTGAGACAGAGAAAGAAAAAGGAAGGAAAAGTGTTAAATAATTAGTAAAAAATACAGGAACCAAATTGGAGAGAAAGATCCACCACAGTACTATTAATAACAATGGAGCTAAAATTAATATAGGTGGTATGGGAATAAGAGTGAAAAAAGAAACAAAGAAAAGTCTAAGAGATGTTTAGAGATAATGAGACATGATTTTGTAATGATAGAAGGAGAGGGAATACTAAGAGTTAGGAACAAAAACTAGACTATGTGAGAGAAAAATTAAAATTTGGGATGTGAAGGAAAAGAAAAAGAGGAGAATAAAGAAAAATAAAAGGGCAGGACAAAACAGAAATAGAAGACAAAAAGGAAAAAGAAAAAAAAAACAGGCTAAAACAGCATAATTAAATTTGAGTCAAAAAAATAAAAAGACTAGGAGAGGGGTCCAGGAAAATTTATTGTTTGAAATACAGAATTAGTGAAGCTCTAGAGATAATCTTGAAAAAGCAATGCAACAACAGCTACCCTACTCACAACCAACTAGCAAAGTTTGTTACAGGTATAGAAAGAACACAGGTATTTTAATAGCTGAGCAAAAGGATGTAAAAGACCCTTGACAAGAGAATTTGTTTTGAGTGTCTGGACAGGGGAGAAATAGTAAGATCGTGGAATGGTAACAAGTTGTAGCTAGAGAGAAAACCAAATGTGCAATGAGAATATTGCAAGGAAAGAGGAAGGTAAGATGGGCAAAGAGAAGGAAGGGGCAAAATATGTGAATTGAAATACACTATAGTATACAATCTAGTGACTTATTATATACAAATTTGCTGGACAAGAAATGAATGTTATAAAGCTATGCAGGGAGGAAAATATTGCAAATCATGAAGGAGACCACAGTGGCTTTTGTATTGGTAACCTCTTGTATTTACCAATGTTTTTTTTTTTCCTTTCTTGAATTGCCTCTGGTGATGTCAGATGTTGACCCTATCTGACCTTATGCAGCTTGTTCATTACTTCCAGTGATCTGCTATCACTGGCTGTCTCCTTCAACTGTTAATATGGTCCCGCTCCACTCAGCAGTCAGTTTTAATCACATAGGGTAGGGCTGGATCCCTCCTGTGGTGGGGGCCATTGTTTTCCCTCAGGTAGCTGCTCCTTGGAGGGGAGTAATCTGCCTGAGCAGGATGATTGCTGAATTTGGGGGTTGGCTCAGCACCAGATCCTGGCAGCTACTTTGTCAGTTCTTTCCCCAAAGCCTCAGTCCCCAGTCTCCCCTCAAGTCTCTCTAGTCCACTCTGCCTCTCCTTTGCCAGTGATCTACTGTCTCTGGCTCTCCTTTAGTTGTTCATCTGGTCACTAAGATTCACCAGTCAGGCTTAAGCACAAAAGGGCCAGGGCAGAGATTATCCTGGGGTCAGGGCCATTGCTTCCTCTCAGACTACTATGGCTCAGAGGGGGTGGTCTGCCTGAGCACAAAGGCTGCTGCCATCTGAGGGATGACTCAGCACCAGGATCCCAGTGGATACTCTCTCAGAACTCTCTCCAAGGTTTCTGTCCCCAGTTTCTCCTCAAGCACCTCCAGCCCACTCTGCCCCTGCCTTTGCCTGAGCCCTGGGTAAGTGACTGCAAATGAAAATTTGTATGTTGGCCCTTTAAATGGTCCTTGCATCTCCAACTGTCTCTGGCAGAGAGCAACCCTGCTGCTTTTTCCACTGGTTGTTATCAGTGTATTTTGGGGGCTCTGGTGTTCTAGGCTGGGAATCCTAGTTTAAGGTTTAGACCCCAGTCTTCTTTGGGGGATCCAACCAGCTGCTTAATTATCCTGCCAGCGCTGCCACCTGTGGGTGCCCAGCCAGCCCTCTTGATTCTCCACCACACTCCTTACCAGACCTGGTTGTGCTGAAGCTGGTTCTGTATGTCCGAATTTACATGCTTCTGGTCTGGCTATTGCTCAGTTGATTGTTTGGGTGGTTTCCCCAGTTGTAATTCCAGATTGGTTCTGGGGGGAGGTCAGTGTGACTTCCATTCACTCCTCTACCATCTCCCTTTCTCCTCAAAGGTGATTTTACCTTGGGGAAAAGCCAGAAATCACAGGGCTCCAGATCTGGGCTGTAGGGGGGCTGAGTCACCTGGGTGATTTGATGTTTCAGATGTTTCTCTTAGCAATATTTTTTTCTAATATGTCTCCTTCAGCAAGGAAAACAAATGAAAAAAATAAACAAATGGGGTACATCAAACTAAGAGGTTTTAGCCCAGCAAAGAAAACCATCAACAAAATGAAAAGACAACCCACTGAATGGGAGAACATATTCATCAATACATCTGAAAAGGGGTTAATATCCAAAATTTATAAAGAACTCACACAACACAACACCAAGAAAACAAACAATCCAACTCAAAAATGGGCAGAGGACCTGAATAGATACTTTTCCAAAGAGGATATACAATGGCCAATAAACATATTAAAAGATACTCAGTGTCACTAATCATCAAAGAAATGGAATTTAAAACCACAATGAGATCACCTCACACCTATTAGCGAGGCTATCATCAATAAATCAACTAACAATAAATCAACAAATGAGAACTGATGAGGATATGGAGAAAAGGGAAACCTCATGCACAGTGGATGGGAATGCAAATTGGTGCAGTCACTGGGGTAAACAGTATGGAGTTTCCTAAAAAAAATTGAAAATGGAACTGCCTTATGACCCAGTGATTCTACTTCTGGGAATATATCCAAAGAAACCCCAAACACTTATTCAAAAGAATATAGGCACTCCTATGTTCATTGTAGCATTATTTACAATAGCTAAGATTTGGAAGCAGCCCAAGTGCCCATTAGTAGATAAGTAGATTTTGAAAAAGCAGTGGTACCTTCACAGAGTGGAATACTATGCAGCTGTAAAGAAAGAGGGAAATTTTACCTTTTGTGACAGCATGGATGGACCTAGAGACTATTATGCTAAGTGAAATAAGCCAGTGAGAGAAAGACAAATACTACATGTTATCACTTACTTGTGGAATTAATGAACAAAATAAACAAAAAAATGAAAACAGACTCATAGATACAGAAAACAGACTGATAGTTGTTAAAGGGGAGGGGTATTGGAGAGCTGGATGCTAAAGGTCAAGCGATTAAGAAAAAAAAAACTTTCACAAGCAGATAAGAGTATGATGATTACCAGAGTGAAATGAATAAGGAAGTGGTAAAAGAGAGTAAAGGGGAGAATAAATGGTGATAGGAGGAGATTTGACTTGGGGTGCTGAACAGACAATACAATATACAGATGATGTTTTTTTGAATTGTATACCTGAAACCTATATAATTTAATTAACCAATGTCATCCCAATAAATTCAATAAAAAATAAGTGGTACATATATACAATAGAATCATTTCTTGACCATAAAAAGAACAAAATCTTACCATTTGCAACAGTATGGATAGACTTAGATGGTATTATGCTAAGTGAAATAAGTCAGTTGGAGAAAGACAAGTACCATGTGACTTCACTTATATGGAATATAAAGAATAATATAAATTAACAAAGAAAACAGGAACGGGCTCATATATACATATAACAGACTGATGGTTGCCTGAGGGGAGGGACGTTGGGAGCTGGTTGAAAAAGGTGAAAGATTGAGAAGTACAGATTGGTAGTTACAAAATAGTCATGTGGATGTAAAGTACAGCATAGGGAATATAATTAATAATATTGTAATAACTAGGTATGGTGCTACAGAGGTACTGGCAATATCAGGGGGACCACTTTGTAAAGTATATGATTGTCTAATCACTGTGCTGTACACCTGAAACTAATACAAAATAGTGTTGAATGTAAACTGTATTTGAAGCAAAAAATTTTAAAGAAATTAAAAAGAGAAGAAAATATACACAGGGCAGAGTGATATGAAGACCCAGAAAGAGATCGAAGCAATGCATCTAGAAACCAAAGAATGCCAAGGATTGCTGGCAGCCATCAGAAGCTGGAAAGAAGGATGGAATGGATTCTTCCTCAGAGCTTCCTCCAGAAGGAGTCAAATTTGCCAATGCCTTTACTTTGGACTTATGGCTTCCAGAACTTTGGGGGAATATATTTCTGTTGTTTAAAGTTCAGAAGAAGGAGGAGAAGGAGGAGAAGTGGGGAGGGGAAGGAGAAAGAAGAAAGAAGAAATACAAAAGAAAGACAAAGACAAAGATGAAGAAAGAGGAGGAGGAGGGGAGGGGGAGGGGAGGAGGAGGAGGAGAAGGAGGAGGAGAAGAAGAAGAAGCTGCTGCCCTGTTTAACTCCTTCTAGGACACCTATCTTTTGTAACAAGTTTGTAACCAATATGGAAGTAAGCCTTCCCAAGTGCAGGAAGTGTATCTACAGCTTTGGGGCATAATGTGCAATTGGAAGTTAAGAAAAGAAACAGATGGTGCATTACAATTGCAGCAAAGGGAGTATAAGCTTCACAAGGCTGAACCCTGAGAATTTGGGAACACTGTGAACTCTCCATGGTTATTTTATCAGGTCTAATGTGAAAAAGTATGCTGTGTGAATGCAGCCCATAGCATGAACCATGAATCCCTATTTAATGGTTTCATCAGTATCCTAGTAATGAAAGATCGATAATTGATTCCAAAACCCTACTATATTACTATATAAAATATACTCCCAAACCAATACAGTCATGCTCTGCTTAATGATAGGGATACATTCTAAGAAATGCAACATTAGGCAATTTTGGCATTGCGCAAACATCATACAGTATACCTTCACAAACCTGGATGGTATAGACTACTACCCACCTAGGCTGTGTGGCATAGTGTATTGCTCCTAAGCTACAAGGCTTAGGATGTTATTGTACAAAACAACATGATATTAAATCAAGCGCAAGAGAAAATGATGCAATCAAGAGACACCATAAACACTAGATGTACAAGGCTGCTGCTGGTATAACAACATACTGTTTTACAGCAAACATTTTTTTATAATTAAAAATAGTATATGCTAAAACAATGACTAAAAGTATAGTAAATACAGGAACCAGTAACATAGTCACTTATTTCAATATCAAGTATGATACACTATGTATCACTGTACTGCTGTATTTTTATATGACTGGTAGCACAGGTTTGTCTACACCAGCATGACCACAAACATCTGAGTAATGAATTGCACTATTAGGACAGCTATAACATCAGTAGGACATTGAAAAATTTCAGCTCCATTATAATAATATGGTACCACTGTTTTATAGGTAGCCCATCATTGACTGAAACTTCTTTATGTGGCACATGACTATATGTTCACTTTTTAGTAAAATACATTTGATTCATTTCTCATTGAGAGTTCACTTAGGCTCAGCTAATCATTTTTGTCATTATCATCAAATTCCAAGTTAAACATAAATAGGCTTATATAGTCATTTTATCCCTTTCAAGTACAGGGTAACTCAGTATCAGCCCTGAATGAATTAACTGAAACTTGTAGATACTATCTAGGACACAGTTGATAACTGGTCCTGCTCACACAGGATAGTGCCTGAACAGGGCCTGTTGCAGTAGGATGTAACCACTCCTTACATTAGGATGTGTGTGGCAGTAGGTCAAAGTGACTAATCCAGGCACCAGGATCAGGGTGTTTGTGTATTCATTCATCCCACAAATATTTATTAATCACTTAACTATGTGCTATAAATGGTCCTAGGGACTGGGAATATGATGACTCAAATAACCACAACCCTTGTCCTTATGGAGTTTTCATTTTACAAACAATACTGAGGAAGGGTCTGCACAGTCATTAGTTGCATAAAACAACCTACATCTTCTAGATATCACAGGTCAAAGTCAATTAGAATGGCAAAGCTCAAAATGACAGAATAGCTGTAGAAATTGGGGTAAAAACCTGGCAAATGGCCATGTGGTCATAAATACAGACAGCAGTAACAAATGAATATTATCCTCACTTTACAAATACAGAGACAGAGAGTTGTTGAAGATCACCTGGCTAGTAAGCAGCAGAGATAGGATTCTAACCCAGAACTGACTCCAGAGTCCACATGCTATCCAGTGCCACCACACTACAGGATGGATGCGTGACCCTAGAAATCTCAGGAAATGAAGTAAAAGGCTTTAAGCATCCTCACATTTCTTTACTAAAGCTGCTAATCACAACCTTAGTCATTCTTCCTTAGTTCTGCCTGTTTCTAGATGATGGGGCATGGATATGGTTTTGATGGAAAGGTAGGAATGAAAATCTGCTGACCAGCCTCCAAAAGTATGGCCTAAAGAGATGGCTACAATTGTATAAAACTTCTGGGCTACCACAAATTTAGTGAGAAAACAAAGAAACAAAGGCTATTTCATAAGGGTTCTTTTGTAGTAATTTATTGAGAGGGAGTGAAAGTAACGAGAAGATTTGTGACTGGTGCAACAAAATTATCTGAAGATTTACAGTAATCCCTGGGGTTATAAGGAGTGATAATACTTAATCGCCTACATCTTGCAAAAAAAAAAAAAAACCCAGCTAATTATTGTAAATATATGCACTGTCTACATCAAGCAAAAAATAAAATTTAGTCTCTTGGAAGCAAGAGATTAGCTCCACCCCTCTGATTTATTCACCTTGATCCAATCACAGGAGGGAGTTTATTTCACAGGAGCATATCAAGAGATTCCAGCTGACAATAGGAAACCAAACCGATTTAAGCTCAAGGAATTTCCAGGGTTATTTAGCACTTCCAACCATCACTCAGTTAAATCTTGGAAGATGCTAATTTGTTCTGCAATCTCTCCTCCATCCCCCTCCTCAGTGTGACTCAGAAGCAACTTAATAATGCTCTGGCAAACCTCTGTGTTTATGGCACCTAGATTCTCTAGCTCAGTTCCTTGGTCAAAGTATGTAGTATATTCTTCAGTTTCCTCACTTCCCCTGGAAGATCCTACAGAGACAAAATGTACTCTTTACTCAAAGCCTGCTGGCAAGCTAAATATAGGTAATGACCTCCAGCATCAACTGGGAACAAGAATGGTTTCATCATTTGACACAGAGTTCAGAAATTCACTATGACACAATTGATGACAGACTACCTTATCTAGTTCTCCATTTCCAAGAATGAGAGGTGTGTTACCTTTTTTTTAAAGATTTTATTTATTTATTTTTAGAGAGATGGGAAAGGATGGAGAAAGAGAGGGAGAGACATTGACCAGTTGCCTCTCTCATGCCCCTGAATGGGGACCTGACCCAGAACACAGGCATGTGCTCTGACTGGAAATCGAACCAGCAACCTTTCAGTTTGCAAGCTGAAGTTCAATCCACTAAGCAACATCAACCAGGGAAGATGTGTGTTATCTTTTGAACTAGAAAGAATGGGACAGGTAGAAAAAGTGCACACAGTATACAAAAGAAAATGTTTTCTAGTGTTTCCTTTTGCTTCTCCCCATACCATCACTACCACTGTCACAACATCATCCTGGGCAAGTAATTTTTACTTTCTGATCCTCAGTTCTTCAATAAAACGGAATAGTTTACACATTTGAAAAAAAATAAAGAAAAGTAGACTAGACAAATGTATCATATTAGCATGGTAGGTAGAAGCACGGACTTTGGAATTGTATAGATCAGAGTTTGAATCACAACTCTGTCACCTTGTAGCTATATGACCTTGGCACATTATTTAACCTTGCTGAGCCTCACATTTCCTTTTCTATAAAAAGAGAATGAAAACAAATAATACCTAACCCACAGATTTACTGTGGGGCCAAAATCTAAGAATACATGGATTAATGTATTATAATACATTAATCAATAATAATTAGTTCAATAAGTTGACATGCTCCATTAAGAACCAGGAAGCATGGGCTATGCCTTGTACAACTTCACTGCTTTTATTCACATCAATTTTTGGTGCCTTAAGAGTATTTATAAGGCACTCGTCAAAAATATACTGACTAGTATATTGGACTTCCCCATAGAGGAGTGGAATGATTCATAGGACAATACCATGGAACCTCATCAGCCTGGAAAATAGTAATAGAACAGGACAAGATATGATAGTTTTTCCTTATCTTCACCCCTGTCCAGCTCAATCTACATCCATTCATTCCTTGTGACCATAATAAAGAAACGTTGGGACTTCTGGCCAAGATGGAGGCATAGGTAGACACATTGTGACTCCTCACACAACCAAGATAAGAACAAAAACAATTTACAAACAGAATAACAACCAGAACTGACAGAAAATTGAAATGTATGAAAGTCAGACAACCAAGAAGTTAAAATAGACCCATTCATCCAGACCGGTAGGAGGGGCAGAGTTGGGCAGCTGGGCGCAGATCAGGGCATGGAGAGCAGAGAGTAAGAGCATTGGGACTGGGCGTGTAAGGCATTCGGGGTGTGCAAGACCGCAGTGGGTGGACCCTGAGCACACAAGCAACTGCTGGCAGACCCCGGCCAAGGGGTGGCAACCAGCAGACCCAGCAAGGTGGTGATTGTGAACCAAGGCACTGCGCGCAACCCAGGATCATAGTGCTGGGAAATAGAGCCTCGGGGCACTGATTGAAAACACCTGTGGAAGTTGAGGCACGGGGAGAAACTCCCACCCTCACAGGAGAGGTCCTTGGAAAGTTTCACATCATGCACACATGGGAATCAGCACCAGAGGGGCCCAGTTTGCTTGGGGAAAGTAGCAGAAATGACTGAGGTCCAATGGAGAACAGAGCAAGCACCATTGTTCCCTCACGGACCCCACCCCCACATACAAGGCCACAACCCAGCAACTGGGTTGCCCTGCCCTGGTGAACACCTAGGGCTCCGCCCCTGATACGTAACAGGCGCGACCAGACCAAAGGGAAAAAAAAACGATGGCTCAAACAGAATTGAAAGCCCCACAACCAAGCCCCAAAAGCAAGCTTGGTTGCTTTTAAGCAACCAAAAGATAGCCAACCTATCAGATGCACAGTTCAAAGCACTGGTGATCAAGATGCTCACAGAATTTATTGATTTTGGTCACTAATTAGATGAAAAAATGAAGGCTACAATAAGAGAAATGAAGGAAAATACACAGGGAACCAATAGTGATGGGAAGGAAACTGGGACTCAAAACAATAGAGTGGATCAAAAGGAAAAAAGAAACAACCAAACAGAAAAGAATGGAGAAATAAGAATTCAAAAAAATGAGGAGAAGCTTAGGAACCTTCAGGACATCCTTAAATGTTCCAACATCCGAATTATAGGGGTACCAGAAGGAGAAGAAGAGCAACAAGTGGAAAACTTATTTGAACAAATAATAAAGGAGAACTTCCCCATTCTGGCAAAGGAAATGGACTTCCAGGAAGTCCAGGAAGCCCAGAGAGTCCCAAAGAAGTTGGACCCAAGAAGGAACACACCAAGGCACATCACAATTACATTAGCCAAGGTAAAAATGAAGGAGAGAATCCTAGAAGCAGCAAGACATAAGGAGACAGTAACCTACAAAAGAGTTCCCATCAGACTGTCAGGTGAATTCTCAAAAGAGACCTTGCAGGCAAGAAGGGGCTGGAAAGAAGTATTCCAAGTCATGAAAAGCAAGGACCTACATCCCAGATTGCTCTAACCAGCAAAGTTTTCATTTAGAATGGAAGGGCAGATAAAGTGCTTCCCAGATAAGGTCAAGTTAAAGGAGTTCATCATCACCAAGCCCTTATTTTATGAAATGTTAAAGGAACTTATCTAAAAAAAGGAAGATTAAAAAAAACTTGTATAATAAAATGACTGCAAACTCACAATTATTAACCACACCTAAAACAAAAACAAAAAGAAACTAAGCAAACAATTATAACAGGAACAGACCCACAGAAATGGAGAACACATGGAGGGTTAGCTACAGGGAAGCGGGAGGAGGAGAGAGGGGCAAAAGATATAGAGAATAAGTAGCATAGACAATAGGTAGAAAATAGACAGGGGAGGGTAAGAACAGTATGGAAAATGTAGAAGCTAAAGAACTCATGACACATGGACATGAACTAAAGGGGGGAATATGGGTGGGAGAGGGTGTGCAGGGTAGAGGGGAATGAAGGGGGGGAAATGGAACAACTGTAATAGCATAATCAATGAAATATATTTTTTAAAAGAGAAATGTCTTATTGGAACCACAGATCACATTGGGATGATATATGAAAGTGTCAGAAACACAATCTAGGTTTAACCTGAAAAATGAGAACCAAGGACTCCTGGGTTCTCTACTCTGCCTGGGCACCAAAACCTTCTGTACCTTTAATTTCCCAAACCTCTGGCCAATCTCTGAAGAGACTACAGGCCTACAGTTACATTATATTTGAAAGATAACTTGAAAAGGAAATGCATTATTAACTACTAGTTGCAGTTTGTGAACAAAGTAACAACTGTTTCTTTACAGTTTCAGAAACATTACAAATCACTGCTGTAATTAGATATCTCCCTGGCTTTGCTTTGATATTCAGGATCATAAGGGAAATGTGTTGGCATCATTTTAGTACTTCGTGTTTAAGTTCAAGTAATGAGACTTGTTACTCACTCCAGTGAGAGGCAGAGAAAGGAATGAGTTTAAGGGTCTCAGAACTTACATAACCAAGAGAGATTATACATAACCTTCTGGAGCCCATGAACTGAATACCAATGGAGATGTGCTGAAGAACGATGGATAAACAAGCCGGTCCAGCTCACTTAGGGCAGTAGGTTTCGACTCAGTTGATCATTCCCTGCAGGAGCCATTTGCTGATGTCTGGACACCATTTTAGTTGTCATCATTGTGGGAGGTGGAGAGGGAGGTGCCACTGACAATTAGTAGGTAGAGGCCAGGAATACTACTAATCCTATAATGCACAGGACAGTCTCCTAGAACAAAGACTTTTTCCAACCCAAAAGGTCAAACTTTCAAGGTTGTAAAAATCTGACCTAGAGAATTTTTTGTTCCTTCCCATCTTAACAACTATAAAACATAATTGAAGACCTATTTTGTGGGCACAATGAAAGATATAAGCTATGGTCTCTTCCATAAAGAACCTTAGAGTCTAATAGGGATGGATACCACAAAGCACACAGAAGCTACCAGAAAATAAAGTGTAACACATAGGGTTTTTTTTTTTCTACATAGTATAGTATAGCTTCTGGGTGCTATAGAACTTTCAGAAGTGAAATAGCAGCTATGCCAATCATTCAAAAAAACTTAAGAAGAGATGGATATTGAGCTGGTATCTGAAGGAGAAAACTACACTTTCTCATCTCATTGTCAAGAAAAAAATAAATCTATGCTCACTGCTCATATTTCCCTTCTTCTTGTTCCTTATTTAATCAGCATATTATAATATGATTTTAGGATTCCACGGAAGATGACAAGAAACTCACAACTGTCAACAACTGAATCTAAAAAAACGAACAAACTAAGCAAACAACTAGAACAGGAACAGTGTCACAGAAATGGAGGGTTATTAGTGGGGAGGAGGAAGGAGAAAATGGGGAAAAGGTACAGAGAATAAGAAGCATAATTGGTAGGCACAAAATAGACAGAGGGTGATTTAGAATAGTTGAGAAAATGGAGAAACCAAAGAATTTATATGCACGACCCATAGACATCAACTAAGGAGTGGGGTATGCTGGAGGGCAGGGGGGTGCCAGGTGGAGGGGATCAGAGGGGAAAAATTAGAAAAACTGTAATAGAAAAATCAATAAAATACACTTAAAAAGAAAATATTCTTATGTAGGTAAACAGTGACGTTAATCACCAGGGCCAATCACCTCTCCTCAGTATTAATCTTCCTCAACCCCACCTTTTTGAAATTCTCTTTCTCCTTGACTTTTATGACATTATCATCTACCCTGGTTCTTTTTAGATTTCTTGGGGCTCAGCATCAGGTTTCTTTCCACAGCTATCCTATACAAATGTGCCTCAGGCTCTAGTCTGAGGCCTTTTTCTCACTCACCTTTTTCTCTTTATTAATTATTTTATTCATTCATTTAATTCCTCTAGTATACATAATTCTACGAGGGTTTTGAAGTAGTTACAATTTCCTGCTATGTATTCTCTCTTAGATATCACACCCATTCATGTGGTTTTACCTACTATCTCTATATAGGGAACCCCCCAAATTGTACCTCTGCCTCTGATATCTTTTCTACACACCACTCATACCTGCCCAACCACCTGCTGCAGACTATCTGCAGACACCTCAAATCCAACACATCCTAAAATTAGGATGGCCAACCAATAGTTTTCCTGGGAATTTCCCAGTTTTAGCACTGAAAATTCATTGTTTTCGGAATCCCCTTAATGGCAAACAAACTGGAACAGTAAGTCACCGTACCTAAAATGAACCCAGTCCTCCTTTTTATCTCCTGATTCCCCTATACCATTTAATAGTAAAGAGAGCTTCAACTCCTCTTTACATTACACCCCTTTATGCAATCGATTGCCAAATATTGTCAATTCTCTCTCCAAAATAGTTCCATTATCCTCATGTCCTTTCAACAGCCACTGCTCTAATTCAGACCCTTATTACTTCTCACCTGGCAACTTATAATACACCCCTAACCAGTCCCCCTGCCTCTAATCCACCATAACCCCACTCCGATCCCCTTTGCTGATTAATCTTCCATGATCAAGATTGATCATTTTGAAAAGCACACCTGATCATATATAGGTAGTCATCTCATCAATATGGAAGTCTTGCAGACTGAACCCTAAGAACAGTGTTAAACCAAGGCTCCCAGGTATTTGAGCACGGTGACTATACAATGTGATAACTAAGAAATACTGAAATGGAAAAGCAAAACAAAACAAAAACAATCACCATACCTGTGAAAAGCCAGAAAATCTGGGTCTGTCACTTATTGTAACTTCTCCTTTCTTCAGAGAGGTATATGACAGTCACAGTTAAGGCAAAGAAGTTTTGCTAGGGCACTCTGGGTAGAACAAACCAGTTATGTCCTTGACATTCCTCTGAAACAGAATCAACTGGAAGTTACATTATGCTGAAACTAAGATAGCTTGAGGGAGAATTCACATGCTTCCTTTGTTAGTTCTTATCTGTGGCTCTACTCCCAAATCACCCCTGTTGCAAAAGCCATAGGCTTTTGATTGCAAGCTGGAAAGAAAAAACAAGATTTTGCTTGAATAATGTCTATATCAATGACAGCAAATATGTATTCCACTTGAACAATGGGGACAGGGACTCAAAATATAGATTATGAGAAAGGAAAACTGCCAGATAAAGAAGGAAAGTGCTCTTCCTAAGGGAGAGCAAGCTCATCCCTTCTTCCCCCAGCAAAACATATTTATCTTCTGTCTGTTCTCAGACACTTGAAAATTGTGAATTGTTAATGAAGGAACTCACCTTGGGAGTAAAGGGCTAACCTTCACAGAGACTTTAGGAAAAGATGACTATCAGAAATACCAGTGCTGTAACCCAGTGGTTTACCTCCCTAAAAGTAGGAATTTCCATTGTAGGTAACTTCCTCTTCCATCTGAGTAACTAAGAGATGTAGCCACCCAGCAGAAGGTTCCCACTGTGGGGGTCCTGCCTTTTTTGACATGTTGGTTTTTCTGTCACTTAAGAGGACAATGAAATATTTCCTTTATCTCCCAAAACTTTGCTCCTGAAATTTGTTCTTCCTTCTCTATCTGGGGCCTCCCCAATCAGGAACACACACATATAAACACACACACACACACACACATTTATTGTTTAATAGCAGCAACATCCTCCTACTCACTCAACCTGGGAAATAAAAGCCATGGTTTCTGCTCTACAGTTGTTTGGGCTCTAATCAGGGTGACCAAGAAAGCACAACTGAGAACAAAGTATACCACATAGTAATTTTTTTTCTATAGTTGCTACAGGAACATGGAGAACAGGGAGGTTACACACACACAGGAATCCTTAGGAAAACTATAACATTTTCAAGGAATGGAATCACAGTTTATTCAAGGAATTCCTTCTATAGGGAGAAGGAATTTGAAGATACCAAAAAAAAAAAAAAATCCCTCACAGAACTGGGTGTGCTCATTCTCGCTCTCTCACTCACACATCTCACTTTGGTCTGATAATATGGTTTAGGCTTAAAGCATTAAGTAGCTTGTTCCACGGTAAATTATTTGCTGTTAACCACTTCCTTGGCTAGAAACCATTACGTTCACTGCCCTGTCCTGCTGATCCACACACCTCTTCCTTCAGCACCAAACTTGTCTTTTCTTTAGCACTAGAAGGTCCTAGAGAAGTTAGCAAGAATAAGATAAATACAAATATTTGGTATTTAAGTGAAAATTCACTATATGCCAGACACAGAGTTATATTATATGTGTTGTCATTACCACTGCAAATAATTTAACTACCAATCCTAAGAGTTTACTACATACCAGGCATCCAAACACTATGCTAAGGACTTTTCATACATAATATCTTATTTAATGCTCAGAAGAAGGCTAAGAAATAGATAATAGTATTGTTCACATTTTACAGACGGGGAAACTGAGGCACAATGGAAGTAAATGACTTGCCCAAGGGTATACTGTTAATAAATGGCAAAGCCAAAGTTTGACCTCAGCTGTAACAACGAAGTCTACATATCAGATACTGTGATATGGTGCTTAGAACTTGGGGAGAGAGGGATAAGCAAACTTTTTCTGTAAAGCTCAGATAAATATTTTAGGCATTGTGGCCTATATGCTTTCTATTGTAATTACTCAACTCTGCCACTGCAGTGCAAAAACAGCCATAGAAAATATGTAACCAAAAGAGAGTGTCTACACTTCAATAAAACTTTATTGAGGAGACAAGATGGTGGAAGAGTGAATGGAAGCCACACTAACCTCTTCCCAGGACCAATCTGGAATTACAACCAAATTGTAAAGAAATCACCCAGAACAAACAACTGAACAATAGTAGAGAGAGAAGCCTTATAACCTCAGACAGCCAGAAGACTCAGCTTCACCACTAACTGACTAGTAAGGAGTGTGGTGAGACTTGTGAGGGCTAGCTGGGTGCCCATGGGTGGCAGCACCAGAGGGATAATTAAGCAGCTGGTTGTATACCCCTGAGAAGAATGGGGTCTAAACCATAAGCTGGGATCCCCAGCCTAAAGCACCAGAGCCTCCCAAAGTACACAGGTAACAACCAGCAGTGAAAAGTGGCAGGATTGCTCTCTGCTAGAGACTGATGGCAGGAGACCCAAAGAGCTGTTTAAAGGACCAACATACAATTATTTGTTTGCTACCACTTACCAAGGACTCTGGCAAAGGTAAGGGCAGAGTGGGCTAGAGATAACTGAAGAGAGACTGAGGATGGAAGCTTTGGGGAAAAAGCTGAGAGATTACATGCTGGGATCCTGCTACTGAGTCATCCTCCCTATGGTAGCAACCATCCTGCTCAGGCAGAGCACTCCCCTCTGAGCAGTGGCAGCCTAAGGGGAAAAAAATAGCCCTGACCCCAGGAGGGTTCCTGCCCCACCCTATGGTGCTTAAACCTGACTGCCGAGTGCAGAGTCACTAGATTAACAACTGAAGGAGATAGCAACAAACAGTAGTTCCCTGGAAGTCTCCTAGCAAGCTGCCTAAGATCAAACGGAGTCAATATCTGATATCACCAGAGGCGGATCCAGAAAGAAAAAACAGTGGTAAATACTAGAGACTACCAAGAAAAATCTACTGTGGTCTTCTTCATGATTAGCAATATTTTGTTTCCTGCACAGCTATTTAACATTCATTTCTTGTCCAGCAAGCTTGTACATATTAAGTCACTAGAATTTATACTATACTTTATTTCTCACCTTTATTATAATAGTCTTAACCTCTTTACACCCTTATTAATACTGGTTCCTTTCCTGTTGATACTGGGATTGTAGGGTGCAGGGAGATATTTTCACAGATGTTCCATGGGTTTGTGGCTTTGTTCTGGCAGCACTTGCACAACAGCATACAAGACATGGAGGGTGGAGTGACCCTCAAACAGCTGGAGAGAGATACCCACCAAAGAATGACCCAACAACAATCAAAATACAATTATATCTAGAGAGCCAAAATAAACTGAATCCCAACAGCAACAAGTTCAGGAGATCAAGGAGTCTGCACCACTGAATCTCAGAGGTCTCCTACCATAAAAGTTTATACCACAAACTCATGTAATCAGAAGAGATCAATTTAAGAAGCAGAGGCTAACAAGAACAGTCTCACAAGCAATGGGAAGATAAAGAAACAATCACCAAATGAAAGGAAAGGAGGTCTCAGAAAGAATGCTAAATGAAATAGAGGCAAGTCAACTATCAGATATTGAGTTCAAAGCAATGGTTATAAAGAAGTTCAATGAGATTATTGAGAAGTACCAAAAACTACAGGGAAACTATGAGGAACTTACTGCAAACTATATCAACATGAAAATGGAAAAAGAAATGATCAATAACAGCCAAGAGGAAATGAAGAATAAATTTCTGAATTGAAGTACATAGTAGAAGGAATCAAAATCAAGCTAGATGAAGCAGAAGCATCACCAAGCCCTTATTATATAAAATGTTAAAGGGACTTATCTAAGAAAAAGAAGATAAAAAACATGAACAGTATAAAGACAGCAAACTCACAGTTATTAACAACCACACCTAAAACAAAAGTAAACTAAGAAAACAGCTAGAACAGGAACACAACCACAGAAATGGAGATCACATGGAGGGTTAGCAACAGGCGAGAGGGAGGAGGAGAGAGGGGGGAAAGGTACAGAGAAAAAGTAGGATAGACAGTAGGGAGAAAATAGACAGGGGGAGGGCAAGAATAGTATTGGAAATGTAGAAGCTAAAGAACTTATGACACATGGACATGAACTAAAGGGGGGAATGTGGGTGGGAGGGGGTGTGCAGGGGGGAGGGGAGTGAAGGGGTGAATGGGACAACTGTAATAGCATAATCAATAAAATATATTTTTATAAAAGTAATGATGGAAAATTTCCCTACTTTGAAAAGAGAAAGAGTTACACAAACTCAAGAAGCAGAGAGGATCCCAAAAAGAAGAACACAAAGAGGTTCAGTCCAAGACACATCATAATTAAAATGGCAAAATTTCAAGACAAAGAGAGAATCCTAAAGGCAGCAAGGGAAAAACAGAAAGTAACATACAAGGGAGCATGGGAGCTGCAATAAGGCTAGCAACTGGCTTCTCAACGGAAACACTACAAGCTAGCAGGGAATGGCAAGAAATATTCCAAGTAATGAAAAGCAAAGGCCTGCAACCAAGACTACTCTATCTAGCAAGGTTATCAATTAAAATTGAAGGCAAAATAAAGATTTTCCCAGACAAAAGAAGGCTGAAAGTATATACTACCTCCAAACCAGCATTGAAATAAATGCCAAAGGGAATGCTTTAAGAAAAGAGAGAAAAAGAGTGACAGAGAGAGGAACACAAGTATGAAGGGAGTGAAATGGCAATGAATAAGTATCTATCAATAATAACCTTAAATGTAAATGGATTAAATGCTCCAATCAAAAGACATAGGGTAGCTGAATTAGTAAGAAAACATGACCCACACATATGCTGCCTATAAGAGAACTGCCTCAAAATGAAAGACCTACACAAACTGAAAGTGAAGGGTTGGAAAAAATGTTCCAAGCAAATAAGAAAAAGCTGGGGTAGCAATACTCATATCTGTCAACATGGACTTGAAAACAAAGGCCATAAAAAGAGACCCATAAGGATACTTCATAATACTCAAGGGAAGAATCTATCAAGAACACATAAACATCCTAAACATATATGCAACCAACATGGAAGCACTCATACATATAAGGAAAATCTTAAAGGACTTCAAGAAAGATACAGACAGCAACATACATATACTAGGGAACTTTAACACCCCACTGTCAACAATGAATAGATTTTTGAAACAAAATATCAAAAAGGATATTGTGGCACTGAATAATGTCCTAGATCAAATGGACTTAACTGATATATATAGAACCTCTCATCCCAAAAAAGCAAAATACACATTGTTTTCAAATGCACATGGAACATTTTCAAAGACAGACCACATGATAGGACACAAACAAGACTCAATAAATTCAAGAAAATTTAAATCATATCAGGCATTTTCTCAGGCCAGAAGGGCCTGAAACTAGAACCCAACCTCAAGGAAAAAACTTAAAAAGGCTAAAATTAATGTAGACTGAATAACATGCTATTAAACAATGAATGGATGAATAATGAGATCAAAGAAGAAATCAAAAAGTTTCTGGAAACAAATGCAAATGCTCTCACAACAGTCCAAAACTCGTGGGACACACAGCAAAGGCTATCCTGAGGGAGAAGTTCATAGCAATACAGGCCTATCTAAAAAAGATAGAAACACCATGTGATCTCACCTTTAAGTGGAACCTAACCAACAAAACAAAGAACAAAGCAAAATACAACCAGACACATTGAGATTAAGAACAAATGAACAGTAACCAGAGGGGAGATGGGAGGGGATAATTAATGGGAGAAAAAAAAGTGAAGGGTTTTCAGGAACAACTATAAAGGACACATGGGAAAAACCTAAGAGGATGGAATCAGAGGAAGGAGGTAGGGATGGCTGGGGTGAGGGGGGAAAGGCAGACAACTGTACTTGAACAACAATAAAATAAAAAAAGATAGAAACATATCAAATAAATAACCTAACCCTACATCTACAAAAACAAATAAACAAACAATGCCTAGAGTAAGAAGAAGGAAGGAAATAACTAAGATCAGAGCAGAATGAAATAAAATAAAGACTAAAAAGAACATTTCTAAGGATCAATAAATCCAGGAACTGGTTCTTTGAAAAGATAAACAAAATTGACAGCCTTTAAGCATCAAGAAAAAAAGAGAGGCCTCACCCAAATAAACAAAATCAGAACTGAAAGAGGAGGGATTACAACTGATACCACAGAAATACAAAGGATTTTAAGAAATTACTATGAAGAACTATACACTGAGAAATTTGAAAACCAGGGTGAAATAGACAAATTTCTAGAAAAATATAATCTTCCAAAACTCAATGAAGAAGAAGCAGAAAGCCTGAGCAGACCAATAAGAGCTGACAAAATCAAGGCAGTAATCAAAACACTGCTGGCACATAAAAGCCCTGGACCGGACAGGAAAAACTAACATTGAAGGAAGAGCTAACCCCTATCCTTCACAGATTATTGAAAAAAATCCAAAACTGAAGACTTCCAAACTTTTTCTGAAGCCATCATCACCCTAAACCCTAAACCACACAAAGACACAAAAAAGAAAGAAAACTACAGGCCAATATTGCTAATGAACATAGACACTAAAATCCTCAACAAAATATTAGAAACTGCATCCAGCAGTACATTGAGAAGAGCATACACCATGAGCAAGACAAATTCATCCCAGGGATGCAAGGATGGTACAATATTCACAAATCAATAAATGTAATACAGCACATAAACAGAAGGAAAGACAAAAATGACATGATCATATCAATAGATGAGGAAAGAGCATTTGATAAGGTACAGCACCCATTTATGATAAAAACACTCAGCAAAGTAGGAATAGAGGGTGTGTACCTGAATATAATAAAGGCCATATACAAGAAACCTACAAAGACTCTATGGGAAACATCAAACTCAATGGGCAAAAAGTAAAAGCTTTCCCACTAAGATCAGGAACAAGACAAGGATGCCCACTTTCACCACTCCTATTCAACATAGTACTGGAAGTCCTAGCCACAGCAATCAGACAAGAAGAAATACAAGGCATCCAAATTGGAAAGGGGGAGGTAAAACTGTCATTGTTTGCAGATGACATGATAGTGTTCATAGAAAACCCTACAAACTCCACCTAAAAACTACTCAAACTAATAAATCAATTTGGCAAAACAGTGGGACACAAAGTCAACATTTAGAAATTGAAGACATTTTTTTTGTATAGCCACAATGAAATATCAGAAACATTAATCAGGAAAAAAAAATCCCATTTGCTATAGTAACAAGAAAAATAAAATTCCTCATAATAAACCTAACCAAGGAGGTAAAAGACCTGTACTCAGAAAACTACACAACACTGAAGAAAGAAACTAAGGAAGACATGAACAAATGGAAGCATGTACCCTGCTCATGGATTGGAAGAATTA
>PVIA01009010.1:0-65444 GCA_004024845.1 Tonatia bakeri
TTTTAACATCCCCTAAAACAACACCTGTTTCCCACATTCCCACTTCAGCCTCTTCCGGTGCTGCTCTCATTTGCTTTGTCCATATCTCAGCCTCTGGTGTGAACCACACTCCTCCCTTCCACGACCTTGGGATTCGCTGTTCCCTTTGCTAGAAGCTCTTCTCCCTTCCCTTGCCCCGGTGAACTCCTATGCATCCTGCCGATCTTAGGCTGGCCATTGTTTCCTCAGGAAAACTCTTGACACCACCGCCTTTGCTCTGGACACGCGTGCACACACACACACATACACACACACACCTAGATGAAATCCCACCATTACTCACTCTTATGGTTTTTATAGTTTGATCTCTCCCTGATTTAGGTGACTCTTTGCCTAGTGCCCACCTCTCCAACAATGCTGTGAGCTCCGTGATGGTGAGGACCCTATCTTCTTTGCGCTAAACCCCTCCTTCCAGTGTGTTGCTTGCCGGTAGTCGGTACTGAAGGAAGTCATTGAGTGAGTGGATGAACAAAAGGCTTGCAGCATTGTTTATCTGTCACATTGACTACTCCGCCATCAGCATGGGAAAGTGTCTTTATTGAGTTAGAATTAAATGAGATTTATTCATTCCTGACCTAATACTGTGCAGACTACTCTTCCAAGCCAGGGTTTCTCAACCTGGGCACGACTGACACCATGGGTGGATAATTCTTTGTTGTGGGGGTCTTTCCTGTGCGTTGGAGGATGTCGAGCAGTATCCTGACCTCTGCCTGCTAGATACTAGGATAGCCCCAGTTCATGCAAAACAGAAATGTCTCTCGACACTGCCAGATGTCCCCTGGGGTCAAAATCAACCTTGATTGTTCAAGGCCCTGTGGGGAGAGAGTCCAGGGTCAGAAGTAACCGTGGCTGCTCATGGTGGTGGGGCTCCATCACAGCGATCTGCTCTGCTTTGGACTGCAGGGCAAGGAGGAGCTTGGTCATTGCTCAGTTTATCACAGACTAATTTCTGGAGAAATAAAAGAACAATTTGAAAGTGTCGTGTCCTATCCAGAGGGCTTTCTTCTCTGGGCCCCTGATGATTTAGGGTATGAGATAACAAATAAGTGTGGTGGCAGCAATCGCTAATGACTGGGTTTTGTGGGCCTCTTCATGAGGAAGTCTGGGGCAGCCACAGGTGCCTGGGGAAGGTGTGCAGCTCAGAGCCACCCCAATACAGTTCAGTTTTGTGTCATCTTGGCAATGTCTGGCTCCTCAAAGGCGTTCTGCTTAACTTGTTTCCAAAGTTGGTCAATCATCAAAAGGGTCAGGAGAGCCTTTTAAAAGGCATGGAGACTCCGATGGGTCAGGATAGGAATCTGGATGTGTGAGGGGCCCCTCAGCAATGTGGTGACCCTCCCCATTTGGGAGACACTGACCTGAACCACTGACACTGCCTGAAAGCCTTTAGCCAGTCCTTCAAGAGCCACCCTAATAGCATCAGTGAGGAATTAGGAGGTGAGCTCTGTGTTGAACCGTCAGTGTTTGGGGTCTATGTGTGTGGGACTACCCAAGAGCTGTGGAATGGGCCAGTGTTTGGTAAAAAGGCATTTAGATATTTAAGTATTTAAATGATTTTTAGCCCTGGTTGGTGTGACTCAGTGGATTGAATGCTGGCCTGTGAATCAAAGGGTCGCCAGTTAGATTCCCAGTCAGGGCACATGCCTGGGTTGTGGGCCAGGTCCCCAGTAGGGGGCCCATGAGAGGCAACCATACATTGATGTTTCTCTCCCTCTCTTCCTCCCTCCTTTCCCCTCCCTAAAAATAAAATATTTAAAAAAATAAATGATATTTAGATCAGGGACAATGCCTATAGTACCAAAGACCTTTATTATCACAGTCCATTGAAATTTTTTCAGCTACCATGGGGAGTTCTCAATTTTACTCTCTCTCTCTCTCACACACACACATGCACACACACGCATACACATACACACATTTTCTTAATATTTTATTTGGGGAAAAGAGAGGAAGATGTGAGAAAGATAATCTAGGTGTTTTGTACCAGGCAAAATTTTCCTCTACACTGAAGTCTTTGAAAAGTTGAGTAACAACTCACCAAATAGCGTTCTGCTGGCATATGGCCCACTTGGGGCCCTAATGGGGGGCGCACAGGGGGTGTGTGTGGGATCCAGGTGTGTCCAGCTTTTGTGTGAGAGCTCATATTCTCAGTGAGCTACTGGGCTTATGCAGCAAAAATGTCTTCCCACCTTCCCAGTAGCACTTCCTGACTGTGTAGCAAGTTTAATTTGTAAGAGTCTCTTTAAAAGGTGTCAACACAAGTCCAAAAAATTATTCTCCCAGGGAAGGAGTTAGTCATGTTTCTTACTGCAGACAAATTGGAGGAAGGGGGTTTAGATTACAGGGCATGAATGTGACACAAATGTAATTGTTTGGAGGTGATTTGAGCAAAAATAAAGGGCGCTTTCACTGGGAGCTCAAGGACATCAAACAACCTTTCTATGGTGGAGCCTCCAGTGAACGCTCCCTTGGAAACGAGAGTTTGAATCCTGAGCTGTTAGTCCAGGAACTGGGTCCCTCATTCAGGTGAACTCTCAGCACCGCAGGGGCAGGGGCAGAGGAGCTGTTCTAAAAACCCTTCACCCTCCAGAAGTTCTCGTCCAGTTTTATGGAAACGGGCACTTTATATCTTAACGCTTCATCTTACCACAGCACTTACCCCTGTGGTCATTGTTGCTGATCTCGATGGTGCCCGAGCTTCCGACAATGACGAAGTTTCATTGGCTGGAATGCAGATTGGCTTTAAAAGTGTCTGGGTTTCCCCTTCTGCCAGCTCCAGTGTTTGGAATGGTCGACTAAGGTGTAAATGATTGTTGATTGATGTGGTGTTCAGCATATGTGTGCCTGATACCTGAGAAGATTAACTTGGAAAATGCTTGGGGAGCTCAACCCAGGACCATGGGACTTGGATTTCTGGGCGTGTGAGAAGCTGCTTGACTATGTAGTTTAGGTTGGAGTTCAGGGCTCGAACCCACACTGCTGGGCTCCAATCCAGCACCATCACTTTTAGCTGTGGCAGATTGAGGGCCTTCCTCAAACCCATGCCTTTGAAATGTGCCTTTGCTCCACTCTTGAAGGGGTGGACTCTGTTTTCTTACCTCATGAACATGGGCTAGCCAGGTGAGCTGCTCCGCATGTAGGAAAAGTGACATTATGAGAGTTCCAAGATGAGGCTTCAAGAGTTCCAAGATGAGGCTTCTTACATGCTTCTTCCGCCTTCACCATGAACACTGCTTCTAACCTACGGACAGGCTGGGCTAACCTGCGGGACGCTAACGGACCACAGCCAGCCAACCTCCAAAACAGAGATACCTAAAGCATGTAGAAGCACTGACCTGCTGTGGAAGGCAAAAGCAGAAGGAACCTGGCCCAGAGGAAGAAGAAATGCATGGCTGAGCCTTGCTTCAATTTTCAGGGGTTTTTGTTAACTGCAGTAGTGAACTGCTACGTTAGTGACGTGATCATGGACACGTTGCTTCATTTTTCTGCTGACCCTCTTCCCCCAACTGTAAAATGAGTGTAATAATGTTATCTCAGAGCAGTGCTTGTGAAGCTTAGTGCCTTGGGCACAGCATTGGGTTGACCAAAAAGTTCATTAATTTTTTTCTGCACAATGGCTCTAGTCGTGCTCAGTTATCTTTAACTTCATTTGAAACACTTTTGTTATATTGTGTTGTGACAGCTGTCATATCAGTGTGCATTAAACAATTTATCAAAATTGGTGAATTTTTGTGCAGCCATTTTAATATTGAAGATGGAAGAAGATACGTGACATTTTCGGCATATTATGCTTTATTTATTATTTCAAGAAAGGTAAAAATGCAACTGAAAGGTAAAAAAAGATTTGTGCAGTGTATGGAGAAGGTGCTGTGACTGATCGAATGTGTATAAAATGGTTTGTGAAGTTTCTTGGTACTACTGACATTTTGCCCAAATAATACTTTGCTGTGGGGCTGTCTTATGCATTGGAAGGTATTTAGCAGCACCCTTGGCCTCTACCCACTAGAAGCCAACAGCGGGAGATAGCTGGCATACTCAAAATACCCAAATCAATAAAGTTATTGGTGAAAATGAAAAAAATGTTTTTTGTTTTATGGGAAAAAAACATAATGGACTTTTTGGCCCACCCAGTAGATTAGTGACTGTGCACCAGGCCTTACGTTTGGTGCTTCCAGGACACAAATATCAGGAGGACACAGCTCCTGTGTCTGGGAAGCTGATGTTTTTGCGCTGATGTTTTGCACTGAGTGTGCATTAGAGTCACCTACAGCTTTAAAAAAAAGTGATGTTTGGGCTCCACCTTGGTCTGATTAAACCAGAATCTTGGGCTAGAACTGGAGCATGTTTCAAATGTCCCCCAGCTTTGCCTAGTAGTCAGCCAGGGTTGAGAATTGCTGACTTGAATGGCAGGTATTTTTCACATCTCAAGTAATACAATAGGCAGAGTGATCCCAGAGTTGGTTAATTTCTGGCTTAACTATTTCAAGAACCCCTGTTATTTCCACATTTTTTCTCTGCCATCTTCACTATGTTGGCTTTTGCCACAGTCTCATGGTTGCAATATGGCTGCAGTGGCGCCAAACATCACTTCCACATCAGATGAATCATGGGAAGTAAAAGAAATGGCTTCTCCATATACATATATATTTTTTTCTTAAGAGTGACAAAAGCCTTTTCTAGAAGTTTCTTAGGAGATTTTCCTGATAACTTATTGTCCAGAATAGTGTCACATGAGCAAACCTAAACCAGTTTTTGGTGATGAAAATAAAACTATTGTGATCTGCTGAGATCAATTTATGACTCACCATCCTGGGGCTGAAGAGGCAGACACTCTGAGGTTGTGGCCAAGCAGATACTGGGGACATTTCCAGGAAGGAATGGGAGGGTAGACATGATGGATGGATAGCATCTGGCAGGATAGGACAGGCTGTGCACTGGGGACAAGTAAACTGCAGCATCCCAGTGACTTAGCACAGCAAAAGTTTGCTCTGCCATCAGAAAGTCTGACGCAGGTCAGAGGAAGTTGTTCATCTGGTGACTTGGATCTACGTTCCCATGTTCCTCCATCTTGGCGGGTTCCACCTCACCATACGACAAGGGACAGAGTGACAGCAGAGGCACTTATTCCAACTTCCTCAAGCCAGAGGTGACACCCTTTACGTCTGCTCACTGTCCATGCACCAGAGCCCCCTGGCCCTGACACCCCGGGAGCCTGGGGGTTGCTGGGGGGACTCACAGAGAGCTCTGCGAGTGCTGACCGCCCTCACCTCCACCCCTGATGCGTCCGAAGTACAGGCAGAGCGAGAAGAGGGGGCAGTTGTCTGCATGTCCACTTTTTGCTTCCAGTCTTGCTGGAATCTCATTATCTCTTCTATAGAGATAGAAATACCAGTCACCATATGCACTGATGCATCAGGGATATTTTAAAAACAGCTTTTAAACATTTTGTAAAGAGCCTCTGAGCACCTTAGCTGCAGGAAATGCGTAAATGTTTGGTATCATTACCATGCTGTCTGACGGCCCCGGAAGCTCCAGTCATTTCTCAGCGGTGCACACACATCCGGACATGACAAAACATGGTAATACTTGCATTCAGAGAGAAAAAGGACGCTCCACAGCTTTGCTCAGCTTCCTCACACCTTGGTTCCATAGCCCCAAAGACCCATTTCTCAACACAATTAGCCCTTCTCCAAGTCCTTGAATTACTTTCAGAGAGCCATCATACTGACTCATCTGCTTTTCCAGAGCAAGGTGGGCCATGGTTATTCACAAATACAAGTGTGTTTGTACATCTGTAGGGCAGTGAATTGAGTCTTGTCATTGAAAGAGACTATAAACGCTTCCAGAAGGAAAAAGTATGACTTCGCCTCTCTGTAGTACGTAGCCGGCGTGGTTCTGGGCTTACAATAAGAGCTCCATAAATCCTTTGACAGCAAATAGATGGACTGCAGCATCTCTGGGGCTGGGATGTGTACAATTCCTGAAGGACTTTTAGTAATGCACCACAAAGGTCAAGTTTGCTTTGTCAGCGTGTGAGTTCTTTGTGGATTCAGGATGGCATCTTTCCCCTAGGCTGGTGTCACTAAATAGCAGTGTACAGATGCTCAGAAAATAGTAAGGATTTTGAAACAGTGTTGCTTCCCTTAGCTGAAGGTCATGCATCTGGGGACATCAACTATCCAAATGCAGCTAAGAGGCAGGAAGTAAGCAACAAAAGACCTCTGGAGCAGATGGAAGACATACAAAAACTCTTGTGTTAAATTTCCTCCTATCAGAGCTCCTTAGATTCTTATTTATGGCCTGAGGACAAAATTTTACCCAGAGTTCGAAAAGAAATGACCCTGTTTCCTCACAGGGTGTTAGAGCAGCAGTCAGTATAAGCCTGGTTCAAGAAGCTAGGGTCTCTGTGCAGTGACCGCAGTCATTTTCAATGGCAATACAGCTCCAACTTGATTAACGCAGAAATAGGTCCACTCTCTGTCCTTGAGGACCAAGGCAGTTAGGGAGCCACACATGGAGTTGTCCCTTGGTCAGAGAGGCTCCCGTCCTCGTGGAGTGTACAGTATGGCAGAAGAAAGAGAAGAATCAACAGTAAATGTATCGTTACAGGGTGAACAGTGCTGTGATTGGTACCAAGGAGGACCAACTACCCCAGCCTCGGACAGTCCGCCAAGACTTCCTGGAGGAAATTCTGTCCAATAATTATTGTATTGTGTGGTGTCGTAGCTACTGTACTGAATTTTATTGTATGACATCACATCATCAATATCATTGATTAATAATTCATTATAATTAATAATAACAGTAGTAATGTGTAAGCTAGCACCAAGGAATGAGGGGGGAGGCAGGGGTTTGGAGGAAGGAGAAACTCTGTAGGACAAGGGGATTGCTTTTGAAAAGGTTTCAGAGAGGCTACGAATGCAGAAAATGATCAGTGTTCAGCCTGGCTTGCAGTTTTTCACACAGGAACACTGGTGCTGCTGGGTGTTAGAATTTTGAACTCTATTTATTTTTTCTGTATGCATATCTATATTTTTAATGTATGTAATAAGCACATTTCATTTTCCAATGGAAAAAATTCTACATATGTTTTGTTTGCTTTGGAGATAAAATAAGACATGTTTATTGTTTGGATATTAACTTAGGTGATTCAGAGCTTGTGTTCTGGATATTGCATGCAAATCCTACTGAAGCACCATGAATTGAACACAGTGAGGGGATTACAAAATTATCCAAGGCTTTCTTTCGATTGCCAAAGGAGTATGACTCTCTGTATTGTGTGCTATTTTGGATTGTCTACAGCAATGCTCCATGCATTTTTAAAGATTTTATTTATTTATTTTTAGAGAGACAGGAAATGAAGGAGAAAGAGAGAAAAACATCAATGTATGATTGCCTCTCGTGTGCCCCCTACTGGGGACCTGGCCCCAGGGCACGCACATGCCCTGACTGGGAATCAAACCAGTGACCCTTTGGTTTGTAGGCCAGCACTCAATCTACTGAGTCACACCAGCCAGAGCAGAAATGCTCCATTTTAATATGAAGAGAGACCCTGGAAAGGACCAAGGTCACAGACTTACTTTGTCTTTTCTCTTTCATGAAAATATGAGATCTGTATTGTTCTTTGAAGATCTTTTTCCCCTTACTTGGTGGAAGCTGATGGGTTCTAGGAATCCATGGGAGGCCTCTGGGTCCCAAGCCCTTAAAGGAAAAATGTAACTGAACATTTCTTTGACTTCTTCCAAACAGCTGGGACAGCTCCAGTTCCTCGCTCCCTAAAGACTGGCCAGGCTGGTCCTGTCCTGCCCAAATGATGGTGACAATGGCAGCTGGGCAGAGCTGAGGGATTGGATGGCAGGTGCCTTCGTGTGTCCTGTAGTCTTGGCACTTGTAGATACATCCAAAAGGACGAGCCAGGAAGGAGACTGTTCCCTGAGGACTACAGTGTCTGCACCTCAGGTATGAGCACGACTTACCTGAATCAGTTGTTCCTGTCTTCTTGCTCTGTCATGTATGTTGAAAATGAGCAAATACAACACGTTGTGGTTAAGTGCTATGGCTGGGGAGTGATAAAGGGCTGTGGGAGCTTCCAGGAGGGAAACCGAATCCGGACCAGTGGTGGTCACTTCCCCAGGGAGGTTTCCTGACCACATTCTTCCCCGTGGGAGCAGACAGCTGGGGTGAGGAACGAAGAGGAGCGAGAGTTGGCCAGGTGAAGGGGATAGGGAAAGGATGATGGTGGCAACTTCAAGGAACTGAAATCAGTTAGGTAGGATCCAGCTTGTGCCGCAAGACGGGGGTCCTACCTAAGCACAGGACGAGTGAGATGAGGAGGGGACAGCCCACCAAGCACCTCTGGTACTATGTTCAGGAATTTGGATTTCCCCAGGCCGATGGGGAACTGGGAAGACTGTGCTCAGATGTGCATTTTAGAATGTTCATTCTCACTGCAGGGGGACGAGAGGCTGGAGGGGGCAGAGAGGTCTTTAGGGGCTGGGGGTGCATTCGGAGAGTGACCGTATGATCTAGGCTCAAGTCACTCCAAAAATACAAAAAAGCCAACCTTAATTCATTTAGTTCTTTCTCTCAAGGAATTGCAATTAATGCAAATAGATCAGATTTCTTTTTTACGAGTGACTGATTCAGCCTGGCTGGGAAGCTCAGATGATTAAGAACACCGTCCAGGTCCAGCAAGGTTGCGGGTTTGAGCCCCAGTCAGGGCCCATACAAGAAGCAACCAATCAACCAATGAATATGTAAATAAGGGAACAACAAATCAACGTCTCTCTTTCTCTCAAATCAATGAATTATACATTTTTTTTTTTAAAAAGAGTGAGTGATTTAGAAAAATGTAGACACTAATCGAGGGGCCTTTCTAGAAGCCACAGGACAGCCTGGTGCTGGTTGACCAGCTCTAGGTCTCGGGCTGGTGGTGGATGCAAGAGAATCGTGATGACATTTACCTGCAACCAACAGGCACGGAGGGGCAGCTCCGCACCTGTTACCTGCAATGGGCCCCTGCCTGGGAGGCGGCAGTGGCTCTGGGGCTGCAGAGTGACAGCAGTGGACCCTGGATTTTATCTGTGCCTCAAGCATGGTCTCCAGGCTGAGTAAATAAATGTTTATTTTATGTTTAATTATATTTTATTGATTGTGCTGTTACAGTTGTCCCAATTTTCCCCCCTTTACTCTCCTCCACCTAATACCCCTGAGTAAATAAGTAGTTAATAAACAGGTAAGAGCTTTCAAAGTTGTGTGATAAAGACAATACTTATTTATTTATAGGAGTAATAAATTCAGGGTAGTTTGTGGATTTTCTCAAGTCAACAAAGTTAAAAGCATCCTTATTGTTAGGTGAGGCTCTGAGAAGTATTTTGTCACGAAAACATCCTCATACTGAAAAGTTAAGAACCACTGTTCTGAAGGGACCCTCAGTCCCAAGATGTCGCCTGACCCTGACTGAGTAGATTAAAGCTAACCCAAACAGGTGGTTTTAGGGGAACTTCCATGGAGAACAGGAGCATGGTGGGTGGACAGAGCCAAGGTTCAAAGGCCTCAGTCCTTAGTTCTTCCTGCCTCTCCTTTCTAATTTAGCGCCAGCATCTCCTTTCCTTGCAAAGTGCATGCATTCCTCACAGACAGCATGTGCGATTCCACCTAATTAGGACTTCAACTGGAGTGGCTGATATCCGGATACGATTTCACAGCAAGCCTGTAAGATCTCCTGACTCGATTTGATGATGATATTAACAACTGTAACTAATGCAAATGCACTGTGAATAACAAGAAGCTTGACGCTTATGGAGCCTTTGAAAGTGAGCTTCTGCCAGGCCTGCTCAGTTAGTCCTGCAGGGGTTGAACACACAGATTAAGTGCAGAAGGGGCCACCCAGGTGCAGGGAAGCAGGACAGGTGGGGAGGAGAAAGCGAATGTAGCTCTGTCTTGAAGCAGGACTTTGCACCAAGAGGCAGTGCCTGTCAATAGTAGCTGACTGGTAGACTCACCCTGGGAACTTTTAAAATGCCGATGCCTGGGTACCAGCTGGGCCAGGCCCAGTGAGAATCTTTAGACTAGGGAGTGAGCATCTGCATTTTTAAAGCTCCCATTGCATTCACCGTAATAGGGTTGGTATCCCTGGGAGGCTTGTTAAGACTCAGATTGAGGGTCCTCACTCCCAGAATGTCTGATTCAGCAGGTCTGGGGGTTGCCTGAGAATGTGCATTTCTGACGCATTCTTCAGTGCTGCAGTGCTGTTCCGGAGACAACACTTTGAGATCCATCCACTGCCCTAAGCTGCTAGGATGTCAGTGCCAGATGGATGTGAGTTTAAAATCCCATTCTCTGGGGGCCTCAAGTCTTTCCTCCCACTAAAAGTGAAGACCAGAAAAAGATGCCCATGAACTCTCCTGGTACCCCTTGAGAAATGCTGGAACTGGAGACCTGGAGAACAGAGTCTTAGTCCTGCATTGTCGCTGGCAGGTGATGTGATTTTCAGTTGCTTAATCTGTAAAATGAACGGGTTGAAAAGCTAGATTTTTACCAATGCCTATTCCAGGTCTAGTTAGTGAAGCTGTTTACCTTCCTTTTTTCTTTAAGGGATGGAGGGTGGAGTTGCTTTCCATTGTATTATGATCTGTAATCTTCCCTTTCTTGCCTCTGCCTCTAACATGTGGCACCTCTGAGGCTGTGACCTTCCAAACGGCCTGCCCAAGCACATAGCTCAGCTCACAAACCTGTGAGACACTCCATCAGCCTCAGAGAGTAGCTTCTGTGTCTAATCCATCCTCTTTCCAGCCTCATGCAGAACAGCTGATGCCTTACTAATTATTTAATCTGACACTTTTACTCTGATAGAATGGTCTGCTTCAGAGAGCTTGCCTTCCCCTAATGGGTCAAGTCCACTCATCTTGGAGCCTTTGCTTCCATCATTCCTCGTCTAGTATGCCTTCTTTTCACATCCGAGCTCTTGGAAGTACCATGGATTCCCAAGGCTGATAGGATGACAAGAGCAACCTTCCATGTCCCAGGCTCCCTCAACCAGGCTGAACTGCTCTTTCCTCATTGTGCCCCCAGTGCTCTGTGTCTCGCTGGGAGTCTGTATTTTGATTGGCTCTGGGTTATGGGTTTGTCTCTTTTTCTCTAGCCCAGGGAGCTCCCTCGAGGGTAGAGGCCTGTGGCAGCCTTCTCTGAAACCTGAGTGCCCAGCACAATGTGCTGACTGAAAAAGCAACGGCTGGGGCAGAATCTCCCAGTCTGGCGTGGGCGTTCATGAGTGCATCCTGGTCAAAGCACCCTGGTCCTGATGCTGAATGCCTCCCCGCAGGAGTCCTCTTAAAAGCACAGCATAGTTGAGATGAACTCTCCCAAGAATGCTGATGTTTTTGGCTCGTTTAGCCTCATGCAATCAGTATGTTTGAAACCTATCAAACCTTGGAAAGTACAGTATGTTAAAATTAGGTGACTTAATTAGCCTTCATAGGTTAATAAAATATGTGCTGGTGACACATAGTTCATCTTTTGGACAGGTGGCTGGTTGAGGGTGTGGAGTGGGGTGAGAGATGCCTTCTGCCGGAAGCCTGGATGCTCCTAAGGCTGTATTATGTACATCAGAGGAGAAAACAAGGACATGTTTCATGCTGCGTCTTTGCCTGCATCTGAGCCAGAATTGGGCTGAAAGCAGTTATATTTGCCTTAACATTAGGCCATGAGTAGCTGAAACCAGAGGCTTGATTTCCCTAAAATGTGTTGGAGTGGTACCCCTTATCTGTGGAGCTTTCAAGAGGGCTGGGGATGGCAGGCATGTGTCTCAGTCACCAGGGCTGTTCTGGCTCTCTACTGGACACCACTCCCACTCCCAGTTATTCCAGACCCCTGCACACTGAGGTTGGCATTTCGAATACATATCCCATCACTGCCAAGGGGAATATCAGTGAAACATACTTCTGGTCTACTGCACGCGTCTTTGTTACCTAGTGAATGCTGGGTGCCTGAGTGTGAGAGATATCTCTCACATCCATCCCTCTTGCGTCCTTCCTCAAAGCCTACCCTGTACCCTAATCAGCCACCTGTTCCCTGAGGGCATTGGTTTGCAGGGTAGGAAAGAATCTGTGTTTTTGCTTTCCTTGTTGGGGCTCCTGAGGGGTGCCCGCCTAGGGAAGAGAAGTGGAAACAGCTGAGGGAGACGGGGAGGGAGATGAATGATGTCATTGGGAGGCTGGTGAACCTGTGAGTGGGGGAGAGAGAATGAAGATCTAGGCTGCAGTGAGGACATAAGTGAGGTTACCTGCAAGGTTATTTCTAACTTGGCGAAAGTCAAGGGTCCAGAACTTCAAGATGCCAGAGTTCCTGTCTTTCATCATTACACAGAAAAATTTCCACTTGAAATAAAATTAGGACATGAACCTCCTTTGGTCCTGCAGATGCTCCCTCCTTCTTTACAGTCAAGGAAATTCCACGGGTCCCTTTGAGGATGGAGGGTTGAGTGGGATGGAAAGGGAAGTTTTCAATGTTTCTTTCAAAGATGTACAATAGTTTAACTTTTTTAATTATTCCAGGTCTGCTCCATTAAGGCACCTCCCCACCAGTTTTATTCCCTGTTATAACACAAACCTATTTCCAACCTCTGCTCAGATGGGAACCCTGAAAATTGGAACTTATAAATAATTATGTGGAAGCCCAGTTAGCTCCAACAACATGGGGGATGCGTAATCTTGTTACCGGGCACACAGGTGGAAGAAGGAGCAGTTTCCTCCTATAAAAATCAAGGCAAGAGAGTTTATATTAGAGCAAGAAGGATCCACATAAGACATTTGGAATTCAAATTCAACTTGTTTTACAAAATAGTGTCCAAAAAATCCAATTAGCAGCTCAGGGGACTGCAGATGGGCAAAGCCAACCTTTTCTGCGGAAGGTTTATAACAGAAAGAGGAAGGTTTATAACAGAAAGAGGCAGCTCTGTATCAGGCTTGTTTCTTCATTAGTTCTCTATTGATTTCACGCCCCAATTACCTTCATATATTTCTTTTTTTTAATTACTTTATTTTTTTTCTTTTCTTAAATTTATTTTAATTATTGTTCAAGCACAGTTTTCTCCGCTTTACTCCCAATCCAGCCCGTCCATATATTTCTAATTACCATGTGTACATACTGTTATTTTTAGTTTTCAACGTTAGATATTATCTATCGGCTTTCTACTAATGAAGAGAGTGATTGACTATCTTACCATGAGGTTTTCCCTCTACTTTGTCTCTCAGTAGTTAAAATTTTTTGTTAATTCAATATCCAGAGTTTTCCTTATGGTAATTATATGCGTATAGTCCCAGCGGATAAGCTGCACATCCACACACACCTGTGCACAGGTTCCGTCATTCTGGAATCTCTTTCACCATTGTCTTCCCTATCGGATCCCCCACTTCCTAACTGCTCTGTCTTTGCATTTGTTAATTTTTTAATCCTCACCCCAGATATGTTTATTGATTTTAGAGAAAGAGGAAGGGAGAGAATAGAGAGAGAGAGGGGGAAAGCGAGAGAAAGAAAAAGAGAAACATTGATTTCTCACATGCGTCCTGACTGGGAGTTGAACCCGAAACCTAGGTATGTGCCCCGATCAGGAATTAAACCCACAACCTTTTGCTGTTCAGGACGACACTCCAACTAACTGAGCCACCCAACAAGATCCTCATTTGCTAATTAAAAAAGACAATCTAGGTGAGGATCTTTCTCCTGTTGCTTGGTGACAAAGGGTGCTTGGTAAATGTACCTTTGAAAAAAACGTGTGACTGAAAATATATTATTCTAGCCTCACATTTGGTCAATCACTTGACTTGGTATAGAATTCTGAGTAGTAAATAATTTCTTTCAGGGTTTTGAAGACATTTTCTTTTTTCCTTCTTATCCCCTACATTGCCACCACTGAGAGACGTGACTCAGTTCTAAT
Organism: Tonatia bakeri; assembly: GCA_004024845.1. NCBI lineage: Eukaryota > Metazoa > Chordata > Mammalia > Chiroptera > Phyllostomidae > Tonatia > Tonatia bakeri. The sequence continues at coordinate 13,976 of PVIA01009010.1, forward strand.
TCCCAATCCTGTGACTGACCTGCTTTTCCTCTCCGGAAGCACTTGATTCGCAATGTCGTAAAACATCACGATGATGTGTCTTGGTATGAGTCATTTTTTGTTGTTGTTTGTATTGTACCTTGTGGGTCTTTTAATCTGGAACACAAACCTTTGGTTCTGGAACATATCTTTTATTAATTTTTTGGTAATTTCTGCTTCCTGTCTTCCTGCTTCCTCCATCTGGAGCTCCTGTTAGTTGGTTTTCCTGGATCTTTGTGCTGATTTTCTTGTCTTTTTTTCTCTCTTATTTACCACTTTTTAAAGTTTCACTTTATGGAAATTTTATTGACTTCGTTTTCCAGACCCTCACTGAGCTTTTCATTTCTGCTAGCGTATTTTTAAATTTTCAATAATTTTTTCATCTCTGTAAGTTTCTTTTTCCAAAGATAACATTCAGTTCTTGTTTCATGGTGGCAAAGACTTTTCTTATCACTCAGAATATTAACCATAGCTTACTTTCCCTGGATTTTTTTCCTGCTCCCTAGACACTGTTTTCTCAGAGTGTTTTTTTTCTGTTTATTATTTTGATTTCTATTTTTACAGTACTTTTCTCAGACATTCGAGGATCCTTGGCTCTCAAGGTTCCTCTTGACTGAAAGCTGTGTGCATTGGTAGGGCTTGCCAATGGTGGCCTTTTCTTTGGGGCACTGTGGAAGTCTGTTTTAATGAAGAACTTCTAACTATTCCAATATCCATAGGCTATTTTTCTTGGGTCTTTGATTTTTTTCCAGAGAAAAATTTCCCAATTTTCTGCACGGAGGGTATAAACTGGACAGAGCATTTGTACAGTGGATTAGGAAAGTGGGGGCTAAGACAGTCACCCGTACTATGCAGACTTTCACCAGTATTGCACTCAGCCACAGAGGGTGCCGGGCATCCCCGAGTTCAGAGTCCCTTTGGTCCTGACCACCTAACTTCCCAGTCTTCTGCTGGAGTGGAATAGGGGAATTTGCTTCCCAGCGTGGACTAGAGTGGGGTGGAGACTGGTGAGTCTAATTATTCCCTAGACCTCTCAGCCTCCCCGCCCAGCGCCCTCCCCCATGTCCTCATGGTCAGAGGAACTTTGGGTCTCCAATTGTTGAGGCTTCCTGATCGTCTACAGAATAAACAGGTTTGGTTTTGGGCCTCTCTTCTTCTAGCTTAGTTTATAGAATGTTTTCCCCCCTGTCCACAAGTTTATTACCTCAATTCCTTTCTCTTTTCTAAATTGTGTTACTGTCCCCTTCTCTCCCATCTCTATCTTATTGGCTCATTAGCTTCCTTTACAATGTCTCTGCTAAAACTTCAGAGGGCTTTTTAAAAACAAAGCATAGGTAAATGCATGTGTTTGGTCTGCCATGTTTAACAGAAGCCTTCTACCAGCCCTCATTTTGCAACTGAGAAAAGAGCCGCAGAGAGACTATAGTGTTTGCCCAAGGTTATATATATTTAGAAGGAAAGTTCTCTTTACAAGTCTTTCAACTTACTTCAGGACTATTTTAATTTACTTACTACGTAAGTAAAAAAAACTTTTCTTCACGTGGCACTGAAACTGAGTCCAGTTTTAAAGGCCTTAGTGGAGGAATCATCAGAGTTGTCACCAGCAAAACATTTCTTGATTTCTTTCATTTAACAAGGTTTTATTGAATGCTATGATGGGCCAATCAAATAATACACAGTTCAAAATATGGACTCACACAACAGAGAGCCCAAAAGGCACTTCCCTCTCCCTTGTACAGGTTACTGTCTGGTGGGGAAGATAGATATTTGCCAAATAATCCCACTCAGTGACATTTCGCCTTCCAGTTATGTGGCCATCTACACGTTACTAAATCTCTCCAAGTTCAAGTCTTCATCTAGGCAATGGTTTCACTAAGATGTGAGAATTAAATAAGATGATTCATGGAAGGGTCTTAACATATTGAGTGAACCACTGTTAAGTTTTTAAGCATTGCTATTATTATTTTCATGATTACTAGCTAGGAAGGAAAAACGAATAGCGTTATGAGAGATTATAAAGGGTGCACATTTGCACACAGGTGTGGATATGTGTGAGTGCATGCCCATGCATGCGGTGAGATTGTTCTAGTCTAGGAATCACCTACTATCTGTAGGATTCTGTTAGTTTCTGTAGGCACTCGGTCAGATGTCTACAAAAGTCTTCAGTATAAAATTTTCCCACGGAGAAAATTTTACACTAATTTATTGGTCATATAAGTTGATTTACAATGAAACATGTTTGTTTCCATCTGTATTCGGAAGTTGAGCAAGTGCCTCTGATGACCGTGAGAAATTTGGAATGTCAAGAGCAATGTTGTCAAGAGAGATGTAGACACATAACATAAAATCCCACGAGTTAGAGCAATGCGGCCTGTAGAAAAAACACGTGGAGACTGAAGAAGGAGGAAAAGGAGAGTTACGGAGATGTGTGCAGCATTTGACATTGGTCAGACTTCTAGGCAAAATTCTGTAAGCCGATCTGGGGCAGGAGGAAAGAGGGAGTATTTGTTCAGTAGAAGGAAGGGGTTTATCTGATTTCTGAGTCTGCTGCAATGAAAAACACTTGAGGCTCTTGAGTAAGATCATAAGAGAGTAGGCCATGCATGGACATGAATAAAGAAAAGGTCATGGAGAATCAGCCAGGATCCTGGGGAACGATGACTTTGTGGGCAGCAGATGAGTTGAGTCACAGGCATCATAGAAAGGGAAGAAAGGGATAAAGGGGATAAAAAGGACGCCTGTATGACAATCACACGCTTCACAAAGGGCTTCCCCTGATGAGTCTATCACCTACCTGGACCCCACCATTTGTAGTTCTTACAACATTGACTATATTCCCTATGCTATCTGCCCGCCACGCTATATCCCTGAAACTGATACAAAATAATATTGAATGTAAACTGTAAAAAAATAATTAATGAAAAAATAAAACTCTTAAAACATAAAAAAAAAGAATGCACTTCCGAATCCTGTTTTGTCTGCAAGGGATGGAGATATAAATAATTTAATATTTGTAGAAACATTTCTGGCTTATTAGGGGAAGAATTATAAATATGTAAACATGGAAATGTCTTTTAAATATAAAGTATAAACAAATAACTCTGGGAGATGGGTGCCTTATCTTTGCATGTCCCTAGAAGGAGAAATATGTGAGGCTATAAAAGATTGGAAGGAACTTTCTAGAAGAGAAGCAAGAAGTGAGGCATCACCAATTCCCACCCTTCCTCCCCCATCCTCCTCCTCTGTGTAACTGGGAAGTGGCTGGGTGATTATTTTATATACGGCGTGGGCACAAGTTGGCTTACAGTGTGAGTACATGAAACACAGAGTATAGTCTTGTAGTGTTATAATCAAGACTTGCATGTCTTTTTCCATACTGCAACTGTGACTCTACTTTTGCCCACCCCTTTATATTTTTACTGGGTGTGTCATGGCCACTCCTCTTAAACCCTCTACCGGAGCCACACTTCCTTTTGCGTAAACTTTGGCAAGGCGTCAATCTATCAGAGAAAAGTGAATTTCTTGGCACATAAAGTGCTAAAACTTAAAAAGAGAAGCACAGGAAAAATCTGCACACCGTTCAGGATCATGGCTCCCTCTGAGGACAGAGGGAAGGAGGGAGGGGGAGGGAGAGAAAGAGGAGTCTGCTTCGGGCCAGGAGCAGACAGGCTGGGCTCTACAGAGGTTCCTTTGCTCCCCCCCAGCAAAGCTTTATTCCCCAAGGAGCTATTTTCTACTTATTGTAGAAAATGCCTTGAGTTCCTTCAAAACTTTAAAGAAGGCACCGCTGCTGTGCATTCCCAAGCGAGGCATTGTTTATTTATGTGTTGCCAGTCTTGCCTCACATGCACTAGTTAAAACTATCAAAGCCCAGACCTGGACCTTAGGCCTCCAGCTCTCATGGTGATGCCCCAGGGTCTGAGATGTGTCTGGGGCGGGGTGAAACTGAGAAGTCTCAGGTTCCAGTTCCCTCATCTGCCAGCAACAAGGAAGACCATACGCAAGACCAGGGGCTTTGGAGTCGGAGAGTTTGGGGTTCAAAGACCAGCTGAGCTACTTCCTGAATTGTCACCGGGACAACTAACCTCTCAGATTCTGATTTAACTAATTGATACAATAGGCACAATGACACCTAGCTTGTGTGTGTGGGGGGTGTTCTGAGAACAAGATGCAGGTGGTGCTTGGTTGTCTCTAGGAATGAGAATCATCTTTAGTCTGGCTTGAGAAGCAGTGACTATCGTAAAATAATCAATTCCTGATATGACTTGTCATGATTCAGTGAACAGAGCTGCTGTTTTGAGAAGCAGTTCATTATATGCACCATCTGCAATTGAGGGTGTCCAGTTGATCTGTATTTAGGGTATTTCTCTTTCCACAGCAACCTAATACTTATGGCTTCTATTTCCTGAAGAACAGTCTGCATCTCCATTTCAGCTGTGACATTCATAGTGAATTTCATTTACAGGTAATCGCCTGTGTTTTAGGTCAGATTATCCCAAGCACATGCTACAAATTTGTGGAAAATCAGTCCAGCGATTTTTCATTTGATGCGATAACAGCTATAGCTAGAAATATAGTTCTAATCCTCTGGATGACATAGATTTTAACAATAACATCTGCATTCATCTGTGTCAGTCTCAGGACTTGGAGAGTCCCTTAATGTCAGGGGATTCTGCCTTACACATTTTAGGTTTCCTCTGTCAGCACGGAGGTACCCTGGCTTGAATTATGTAGTCATTTTCAGCAAAATGTATGTAGGGCTACTCAATGCTGGGTATGTATGGGATCCCGGAATCTGGCCCTGAACAAGACAGATGATCGAAGGAGAGATAGACATTAAGTGATGGTAAAATAATCGATTGGTGATGTAGAGTGACAGAAAAGTACACACTGCCATGAAAACTTAAAATGAACCCCTGACAACAGCAGGCAGTTCCGGGTCCAGGGGTTTGAAGGCTGGGGGAGTTGCCGGGTGAGCCTGACCACAGTGTGTCCCCTGCTCTGAGCCGGATTCGCGGGATCTCTTGCTACCTGCCTGGTCTGACACCCAAAGGCCAGAACTTCAGTGAACGTGCATTCGCTAGACCACAGGTGGTGAACACAAGGCCCATGGGCCGAATCCGGCCCTCCACCTTGTTTTATCCGGCTGGCACCTTGTTTTTATCTGGCAGTAGTGCTGAGCTCTCGCTTAACCGTTAAGGAGTAGTTACATTTATACAGTCCTAAAACTACATTCAGTCCTTTGAAGGCAACGGCGAGGCTGGTGTGGCCTGTGGTGAGAATGAGTTTGACAGCCCTGCAGACTGATCATGAGCTTGCCCTCGTCCCCTGTCATATCGTTTAAGTGCCTTCTCTGTGCCTTGGGCTTTTATTCGTGTTGCCTCACTTAGTCCTCACAACAACCCAGTAGGTTTGGTGCAAAGCCGTATTTTTACCTGAAGGTTAGAGTTAGAACAATTACAGTGTGTCTAGTTTCCCCCAGGCAATAATTGGCTGAGCCTGGAAAAGACCTTGTCTTCGGATTCCAAGCCATCTTCTGTCTACAGGGCTCTTCTTTTCTTTTTAACATGCTTTTAGTAACAGATCATTTTTCTCAAGCAAAGCCCAATATATAAAGCTTCCTGAAGAGAGCCGCCCTGGTTGATTTGGGGATGGAGGATCACATCACCACTTGCTGGTCTACCCTTTGTCCCCCAGGCAGCCTCTAAATTGCCTCGAAAGGACCAAAGAATTGTGTGAGGCTTGGCTTGGAAACTGTTAGTCTGCATCCCATTGCTCTTGTCAGCACACACAACTCGCTGCTTAGTTACTATTGGATGAGCACAATTAAATGCCAGTGTTTATCAAGCTCTGTGATTGCAAGGGAGACCTCACTACAGCCAGTGAATGAGTCCTCCCTGCTAAATATTCATGAGCGCTAATATTGGCCAAGTCCTCCTAATCTCAGGCTCATTTGGATTTTCACCTAGGGTGCTTTTATGTAAATGAGGAGACCGAGATGGTCAGGGAGCAGGGCTTTGCCTCCAGCAGGCGCACAGTAAGTGTTTATTGATCGGATTTCCTGGGTTAGCACTGGAGGAGGAAATATTTGAGTGCCTACGATGCATGCCAGGCTCTTCCCTCTGGGACTAGTGAAGATGTAGACTGCCTGGGCGATAGCCTTGGAGCCCCCACAGTCCACTCGCAGACAGAACATGTGTGCTGAAACAATGAGACGGCCTGGTACGCTAGCAAATCATCAAGTGCTGAATCATGTATCACATCAGCTGCTGGTGCTATGAGAGGTCAGAGAAGAAAGAGATTAATGAGAGGAAAATTGGGTAATGAAGGTTAACTGTAGAGCCAAGTGCTCCTTTTGCCAGGTCTTGATAAGTGGGTAGAAACTAGAGTGAAAGGGGAGGGCATCGGAGGCAGGGGCAGCTGCAGAAGTCAAGCCACAGGGGCAGACATCGGCAGGGCTGCACAGAGAGCAAGGAAAGGGATGTGAGTGGCTGGAGAACGTGCTGGGAGTGGGGTAATGGGAAATGACACTGGGGGTTGGTTGAGGAAATAATGAACAAATATACTCCTTAATGCAGGACACAGTTACAGGAACACAAAAGAACAAATGGAAACTAGTGACTTGACCCCAGCTCCTGTGAGTATTCATAGTGAATGGGGTAGAACAAAGTATAGAAAAAGCAGCTGTTTCTTGAGCTTATGGACAATAGGGAGCCATGATAGGCTCTTGTGAGAGGGAGTCATGTTTTGGAAACATTGGTCTGCCAGCATGCTTTTGAAACATTTGCTACCGCCCCTTTGCAAACGTTCCAGTCTTGAGTCTTCCAATGCTTGCAAGCTCCCAACGATGACCCAGCTTGGTTTTGTAAAATTCTTGATCATTGCTTCTAGTTTCAGTTCCAAATAACCTATAAATGTTCATCAATCCAAATACTCTTGTGAACAATAATTTGGTAAACAGATACAGTTAATTAAGTGCTAGCAGTGAAACATGAAGAGCTTCACTTAGGTAAACTATTAGATAATGCAATGTCCTCTGACAATATTCCAACATTGACATTTTGCAAACACAGAAAATGCATCCAATAAATAGGGAAGACAGTTATATTACAGGAGTAACAAGCCTGATCTCTATAATGATGATGTCATTTGTGTGTTGATTTTTGTGAGGCAAGTACTAAAGTATTGCCTCTCTCTTTAAATTTATTTTATGGCCTGAATGCTGGGTCTCCACAATTCAGAGGGAAGAGAAGTTTGGGTTCCTTAAAGTGCAGAGAATGATTGGAAACTAGAAAGTTATTTGGTGTCTCAGAGTTAACCAATCACTGTATTTTAACAATGATGATATATATACATCATTTATCAAATGCCCATGTTATAAAAGCATGTTATATTATTTGTTAAATCCTCAAAGTATTTCATTCGTGTATGCCTTTTTGTTACTTCTATTTTCTAGAAGGGGCAACCAGAGTTACACAACTCACTAGTACACAGAGGCAATGGTGGAGCTAGGGGTGTGAACATACACCTTCCTGGCTAGAGTCAGCCTTTTAAACCACCTCATTATCCTCCTTCTCCATGACGATGATGAGGCTGGAGATTATAATTTTTGTGGAAGACATTCTAGTCGCCTACCCAACAGCTAATTTTGCTTTCTTCGTTACCAATAGCATTTGTTTGAGTGGTTGGTTTACCTGTTCAATCACATACAAGATTTACTGAGGTTCCCTTGCCTCGAAGAGTTGCCATGTGATGTAATTCTGACCAATGAGGGATGGGCTGAAGGTTCCCACTGATTTCCCAGAATAGGTGCAGATCCTTCAAGTAATGCCCTTACTTTGATTCCTTTCTTGAATGTGGACACAGAAACTTGAGCTGTAACAGCTCTCTCACAACCACATGGGCAAAAGCCAGATGCAAAGGTAGTAGAGCAAGAATACAGAGGTAACTGAGTCTTTGATTACTCTCTTTAGCAGCTGCATGGGATGGAGGCAACTGCTTGCATCCTAACTACTTATTGTGTAATAAAAACAAATCTTTTACTATTTAATCTGCATCCATTACTTGCAGCTTAATGTAATCCTAACCAATAAAATTATTACGCTTTTTAGCCCTTGCCATACATCAGGGTTTTTCAGTTGTGATACTTATTGATATTTTGGGGCTGAACAATTCTTTGTGGTTGGGGCTGTTTTCTGCATTGTAGGATGGTTAGCAGCGTTCCTGGCCTCTCTATCACTAGCTGTGACAACCAAAAATATCTTCAGACATTGCTAAGTGTCCCCTGAGGGGCAAAGTAGCCAAGCTGAGAAATTTTGTCATACATCATATTATTTGACCTTGTCAATGTTTTGGGACACAGGTAGAAATGTTCAATTGATTTAAAAGATGAGGCAACTAGAGTCTAAAACATTAAGTGACCTGTCACGAGTTACAACATCAATCAATGGAATGGAACTCAGGACTTTTGGCTCCAGGTTCAGTGAATTTTCCATTGCAGTGCTTGAGTTATTTATTTTGTTTAAGGCCACCAATGTAATTAGTTGAATGGACTTCAGATACTGCCTGATTGTTGTAAAGAAGTATTGCAGCTGGATAGGGCAGAATGTTCCATGAGCAGAAGACAGTAAGTATAGTTTCCCCCCTTGTTCTCCTGAACAGAAATGTGTTACTTAGTATTTCAAAAGGGAACCTACAAATCCAGGACTTCCAATGGTGTTAACACTATTTTCCTGGCTGTAGTTGGATTGCCTTCTCTTATTTTCCAAAAAAAAAAAAAAAAAAAATACTGGTATGAGCAAGCAGATTCTAAATATTTCCTCATCCTTTCTAATGCCCCTGAGAACAAGACACCTTGCTCACCTTGTTCTCAGCCAACCTTTTGGGAAGTTAGAAAAAAAGTTGAAAAGATTTGATTTGATTTGATTCTTTCTGCCCCCTCCTTCATTTACTATGAAAGCAATCTGTAGCAAACACCAGCCACATACCTACTCAGGCCTCTCTTTGAGTCAGAAGCCTCATCTGGCTTTTCTAATATTTCCGGATTTCTCAACTGGGATTGCCCACTGGGGTGTGATCTCAGTAGCATCATCATGAGTTCCAGCTCTGAGCCTGAAAGCAAAGGAACACAGACTCTCTAAGTCCATTAATAACTGCCCACTCATCCGTTCTTCAGCGGAACATAAGGAACAGGGAGTGCCTCTTGAGGGAAGAGCATCTGCAAGGGAACAGTGCTTTTATTGACCCCTGCAGCTTTGACCTTTGGCTTCTCCTCCTTCTCTTCTTCTCTTTCTTCTTTCTTAATACTTTCAGACTAAAAGCTGGTTTATTTTTAGTACATCTCTGGCTGGCGCCTTCAGTGAATCCCTGTGAAGTCTGCTAGATTTGCTAATAGCTACCAAGGCTGAATCATGGTACCTTACTTACTACTAGCCTCTGCTATCATTGTCTGAGCTTATTATGAGAAGTTATTGGGTTGTTTATGAATAAACTGTGATATGTTTTTCCTGAAAAGTTGTTCACCATGCTGTCTTGACACTAGAGAGATGAGCACTATCCATGAGAATATTAAGTAAAGTAAAAAATTATTGGTGGCTTTGGCTAATTTTTCTTACTTAATTTTAATAGATTTGTATATGGTATGCTCTCTTAAGTTCTCTTTCTTTTTTGAGTAAGCATAATTAAATAAATAGCAAATTTATGAGCCCAGTTTTGTGAAACAGGAATACATCACATCAATAGGGAAATAAGAATGAGTTAAGGAGCCCTGGCTAGGCTGCTCGGTTGGTGGGATTGTTGTGCTGTGCACCAGAAGGCTGTGGGTTTGGTCCCTGGTCAGGGCACATGTGGGAGGGAACCAATCGATGTTTCTCTCTCCCATTGGTGTTTTTCTCTCCCCTTCCTAAAATCAGTAAACATATCCTTAGGTGAAGATTAGAAATATTAAACAAAATGTTTTAAAGACACAGTTATGGATCTGGTTTAACTGGTTAGTAGGAGGGTGCACAGAGACGATGGGAAAAAATGGAAAATTATGCATCAGTATGAATATGCTTTGTAATTGGAAGCATATTATCAATTCCAGGGAATGTTGATATTCATATGCCATTTATTCACTGAACAGGTATTTACTTCATGCCTACTATGTGATAAGACAATAAGACAAAATGTGCAATGGAAACATTAATACAAATGATATAAATTGATATAAATGTTTGTATGGCACTTCCATATTATAATTTCTTTATTGCAAGGAACTCTGATTTTCTCTCCTCATGGTTCTGCTGGAGGAGGTTTCTTGTTCCTTCTCTGTCCTGAGGGAAAAGGAGTATCCAGCGGATTGCAGACAGCCTGATTTCCATTGGGTCAGATTTTTCCCTCAGAGTTCACAGTCACTGCATTGAAAATGTAACAAAGCTCCATCTCTAATTCTCTCAGGATCTCATGCTTCTGCTCTCTGGGTTTTAGAGAAAGGCTGATGTGGCTTTTGATAAAAACTCAGAGTATATTTGCAGAGTTTGCCATGGGCAGATCCCTAGCCTAGGTTTAGGGAGGGACATTAGTAAGAACCCCCATTTTGGCCTTGGGTCCAAGTAACACGCTGCGGTGCCTTTTTTCTCAAGGACCCTAGTTATCAGGTGATGGTAAACAAAGCTGATCCACTGATCGCCATTTGACTTTGGATATTAATCTCTACTGGTTAGAACTCAGACTACAGGAGAGCTGAGTTATTAACACCCCTTATATTCAACAATCTCACTTGATAATTGTACAACCTTATGAGAAGGTTATATGGGGATTATTTTTCTCATTCTGCCTGTGAAGAAGTAGGCAGAGATTGAGGTTACATGGAATAATAGATGGCTAGCATCTATTGAACCCACAGACGTGGGTTTAAATCCTGGTGCTGCCACCTGTGAGTGGCCTGACTGAGGGATAAATTTCTTAATTTGAGGAGCCTCAGTTTCTTCCTCTATAAAATAGAGGTGGCATCATTGCTTTTTGTAAGTTGTTGTGAAAACTAGACATTGTGTATGCAACACATTAAGCATAATGTCTGACGCATGGCAGGTATTCAATGGATATTCGACCTGAGTTGGTGTTGAGTTATGAAGTCAAAGCAGAGAACTGGGGGATCCAGGAAAGCTGAGACCAAGAATTAACTGAATGATCAAATGACAAGGTCATCTGAAGGAATTCCAAAATGGAGTGCAAATATCTAGGGCAACCTTATGGAGGTAGCAGCATTATGTAATGTAACAATATTAATTTCACTTATGGAAGTTGAGGCACATCTACTTTCTCAGGAGAGGTCCTAATTTTTCTTTCTCTTTTTCTTTTTTGGTAGTTGGGTGGGTGAATTGTGTGGTATGGACAGAATGTGCTCCAGGAGGGAAGGAACAAGACTGTCTGGATCTCCATGGTAATGTCACTGCCTAGAACAGAGCTGTACGTATTTCATTGCTCAATAAGTATTTGGTGAACCAGTGAATAAATGAACTTAGAGGTAGGAGAGTACTGTGGGTTTAAATCAATGGAGAAGGCTTCTTATGAAAGGTGGCACTTGAGAAACACTTGCAAGAATGAGTAGACCTTGTAGGGAAGGGTTAGAACTTTAGAAAATATTTCTTTTGAATACCGAAGGACTAGGAAAGGGCTAAGAATTCACATGGGTAATCTTATGGACCACTATGAATTACAACGTGACATGGTCATCTATGGCATTTATATCTCTTAGGAAAACGGTGGTGGTAACCGACGGCTCAGCAATTTGTTGATTGGCCACATGAAGTCACATTTTGTATTTGGGAGTTTCCAGGTTGCTGGGGGCAGTATTTCTTTAATGCATGCAATTCAGAATTACTTCACCCTTCCTCAGGAAGGATGGTGGGTGCAAGTGGGAGGAAAACTGACAAAATAAAAGACATTGGATGCACACAACCCCTTCTACAAATGCATCCGAGTCATAACTGAGCCGTTGTGACACCCTCCGTTAACTTAACGAAATTAATTTTTTTCTTGCATCACTTTCAATGTACAGAGGGCTTTGCAGTGCGAGGCAAAACGAGATAATGAGATAATGTTTTACGGAACTGTGGAGCAGCAAGTTTCCTATCATTAGAAAGACAGAGGAATATATTAAAAATGGCATGGATAGAAGAAAACTCCAAAATAGCAACCAGAGAAGAAAGGGCAGAAGTGACATGTGGCTCACAAAGCTCTTAATCCTTTACTGTAAAAATAGCTCAGTGTATGGGCGGGATTCAGAATAAGCCTTGGGACTGAGCACTCTCCTTTCTGTAGCAGTTAGTCTGAAGGAAATGTATTTGTCACTCCTAGTTGCTCATTCATGACATAGGCTGGTGTAGTAGAAAGAGTATGATATTTGGAGTCAATCAAATCTTCCTGTTTGTCCACTGTATGACTCAGTTTTGTCATCCACAGAAAGGGCATAAACTATCTCATAGGGTTTCCTGAAAATTAGTTTTGTAAATCACTTTAGCATATGGGTCAGCACATAGTAGATGCTCAATGAATACCACTTTCATCTCTGTTTTTGTTAGTAACAATAATACTAGGGCAGACTATCACGTGATTTGGATAGTCCTTATGGCAGCTGTGTGTGTATGTTGGTGGAAGTGAGGATTGTTCACCAGATGATGTATATTGCTCATCCAACACCTATTGCTCCCATGCTTCATGTTGGCAGAACTCCAGTTTTATTCCATCCTTCTCCAAGAGACTTGGACAAATTTGGATTGTTCTAGCCAATAATAATTGTCCCGTTTTCTTGACAATTACTGGCTCAAGTTCTGGTCAATGAGACAAAAGGGTAGTTTTGCTGGGAGAATTTTGGGGAAATTTACTTGCTCTTTAAAAGCCACATGTACAGAAGTGGTCCTTTTTCTTTTCTTGGATGTTGTCATATCTACAAAGATACATGGAACTACAGCTGCCATCTTGGACCAAGAATAAAACTAGTCCCAAGTCTTATTTCAGGAGAACCTGTTAGTGAAAGAGGCAAGAAATCTTGGTGTTGCACTGTGGTATTGTCTGCTAAATTCACAACTCCCTGGTGGCCTTACCACTAGACATTTATTGGGGAGTTACTTAATACATCCCTCATCATGTTAGCGATGTTTGTGTGGGTTTTCTGTGTTGGTAGCTGAAGGCATCCTATCTGATACAAGAGGTTGTTGGGTGGGAATCTAGAGTTGAAACTTGAGTTTAATTTCTTTTTAAGTATAGAGGAAGATCCTTGTGTTCTTGAGACAGGATAGTGAGAAGTTAGGAAAATTCCTTGGCAAGTGGAATAGGGAAACTGAGACAGAAATCTGAACACAATGGCCAAGCAATTTACAGCCAGTTACAAAGGGTCGCCTCTTACAGATGACCTCTAGGCCTCTATTGTGTTTCAGCTCTGGGACCAGAAAAGCAGCAAACCAGGTGGGCGATGCCAGAACCAACTGCAGTGACTGAAAACCCCTTGCCTTCTCCCTGACCAATCAGTGGGGACCGTGACCCTGTAAGGGCTCACCCGGAGAACTGGTGAACATTCTACTGAACCCTCTCCTGAGATCTCCCCTAAGATTTCTGCTTGCAAGAAAGAGAAAAAAACTTCAAGGATGTGGTGCACATGCTCTGGGGAGCAGTTGGCACCATTTCCTCTTCCTCCTTCTCCCCCATCCCCTTCTTTCCCACAGGTACAGGGCTCCTCAACTCTAAGACAATGGGCAGCTGGCAGCTTGCCCCAGGCTGATCCCCTAGACCTGTCCCCAAAGCCCAGCTTTTCTTTGACTTCCCATTGGGCTCAGGCAACCCAGCCCGGGCTCTCCCATTGCTGCTTCTATGCTAAGCCCTTCCTTGTTTTACTGCCCCTGGCTTTAATAAATGTGTCCTCATAGTCACCGGGATACATACTGTGAAGTCTTTCCCACATGAAGTTGAGAACCCTCATACTTTAGCTGGCCCCAGGCAGATCCACTCAGGGCCAGGCCCCTGTCTGGTAACAACTTCACTGGTGATATCTGAAGTGGAATAAAGAAATAGGTTTCCACGTCAGCCTGTCCTAAGCCACTGCCTGGGAAACACTATGAAGGCTACATTCATCCTGTTTATTCACAGAGAGCCTGGGTCCAGTGGAATCATGAACTGTTCAACCTAGGGAAGAAAAAGGGTGGCTACAAACTCATTCTATATGCTACATTCTGTATGTTCATTCTTCCATACGCTTCACATTCCCCTTAACGCTTTAATGAGAGTTCAGAAAGATGTATGCTGTGTCATCATCATTTAAAGATGGGGAAACTGAGGCTCAGGAAGGTTAAACAGTTTGCCAAGATCTGTCTGCTATTAAGTGGTAGAAGGCAAGATGGAAATCCAAAGAAGTCCAAGGATTTATATACAAGCAAGTTGCCAAGGCTGGTTTAGAATCCAGGTTTCTTTATGTCTTATCTTGAATTTCTTGTTTTTTAAGATTTTATTTGTTTACTTTTTTAGAGAGGGCAAGAGAGGGAGAGAAACATCAATGTGTGGTTGCCTCTCACATGCTCCCTCCTGGGCCCTGCAACTCAGGCATGTGCCCTGAGGGAACCCACCAGAGACCTTTGGTTCACAAGCCAGCACTCAATCCACTGAGCCACAGCAGCCAGGGCTTGAATTTCCTAAATGATTATCCCTAACCAAGATTTCCCGATGCCAGCAATGAGCAGATTATCGGAGATTTTCCTATTGCGTTTATTCAAAAAGTATTTATCGTGTACCCACTAAGTACCCAGCACTGTGCCAGGTGTTGGGTATACAGTGGTGGGCAGAAGGGCCGGGTTCCGGTTGCTCACTTCCTTAGTTGGCGCTGCTCCTCTGGGTGTGTCACCAGTGGGGCTCTGGGTATGTCACCAGTGAGGCTGAGGTGGTTGGGGGTGGTCCCTGGGGGCCAGAGCCTGCTTTGCAGGGGGTGCAGAGAAGATCAGGACTTGGCAGGAAAACCAGGGCTTGTGGCACGGGGCCTATGAGACACTCACAGGTGGTGAGAGTGATGTCTCGGGACCTCAGACCATGCTGCCTCTGTATGAGCCAACACTTGGGCTTCAGGGCAGAGCAGGGACTGGACAGGCAGGAGCTGAGGATTAGGAAGCTCTGGTTTCCAGGAGTAGTCTGCTGGGTGGGTCTGCTTTACCCTGACTCCTCCGGAGAGCATTCAGGTGTGCCCTGGTGTCTAGACAGCCTTGTGTCTCAGTTAGTGGGGCACTCTATGGAAGGTGGCAACTGCTTTTTATTCTTTCATTGGGAATGTGCTTTGGCGATGCCCCACAGGCCCGGACGTTTCCCAAGGTGAGCTGCGGGAAGATTGAAAAAGAGGTGGTGGTGTGCTCCTGAAGCCTTAACGCCTGGCTTCCTGGAGGAAAAAGTCCTGATTTCTTGCGTTTGCTACTTTCTTTGATTTTTTTTTTCAATCCAGAAGCTACTTTCTTTATAACTACTCCTCCCCTCCCACCCAGGCTGATTTGAAGCTATCACTGCAGTGTCAACCAATTCTCAAAATTCTTAAAAATTGAACAGTAGACATTTGGGAGCCAGGACGAGGTGGCTGCTGGACACCCAGGCGCTAGCACAGCCCTGGAAGGAGGCCAGCTGGGCCCCCACGAGGCTGTCAGTTCCTTAATTTACCTGGGTGGGAGAGTCTGAGAGCACAGGTGACTTCCAGGTGATGGGACTGGTTTCAGCATAAATGCTTCCCTGCCCCCAAGACGTCTTTCTCTGCCTTCTGGGTATAGGCCGATTTCTGGCCATTCCCCCATATCATACACGCCTCCTTGGTTTTGTTTGTTTGTTTGCTTATTTGTTTTACCTCTGACTTAAAAAAATTAAGAAAGAATGTAGAACAAAAATTTTCCTCTCTGTTTAAACAAGAGATACTTTCCAGGCTTGTTATATCCGTAATGAATCAAGTTAGAAAGAAGAGGTTGGTTTTATTTTTCCTGCAAGGAAAAACAAACATCTTATGGGCTTTTCCTAATGGTGCAAACCTATGGCTTCAGAAGTGCATTAAGAATGTAATACTGTATACCATCTCTACTTAAATAAAACAATAAAAATAAATAAAGTGAAATGTCGTGCGCCAGGATCTTGGGGCTATCTGATGGAGGTCTCCGATTTCCAATAGACCCTAATTGTCAGAGTTGTTCCTGTCCTCAACGTGATTTAGAATTTCATTTGTTCAGCCTGTGAAGTAGAGCCGAGGATATTATGAACATAGGATGTAAATCCTATTAACGAAACAGCCTTTAGAAGTGAGAGCATTGCTGTTCCTGCTCTGACATCGTCCGTAGATTAGTTGTAATGTTCTGAGGATCCTGTCTGATCAGAAGCTTATTTTAAATAGCAGATAACACTTAGTAAGAGAAAGCAATTATTGGTTGCTATCTTAAGAAGACCAGTGATGGGGCAGATTAAAAAAAGAATATTTTTTAAAGCAATTAAATGAGTGGGAGACAAATTCTGAAGATAGAAGGAGGCAAAGAAAAGAATAGTGAATGGAAATAGAATGGGATTTGAAAATTAAAAAGCAAGTGAATGCGTCATTGCTGGGGAGAAAAGCCCCAGTGGTGAGGTGATTACTTGGGCTGCACTTGTGATGTTTTGAGGCCACGCATTGTAGACGGGGATCTTTTTGGTCTTGTCTGAATAAATGGGAAGCATTTATTGGAAATCAGAACAATGAAGGGTGAGGAGCTGCCTCCTTCATTGATGTCAGAAATCTCTGCTGACAGCCACACTTGATTAAAAGTTGTTGGCAAAATACATCTCGAGAAGAATGGCAAGGACAAGCTGCTTTTTAGAATGAACAGGAAAGGGGGAGAGGACAGGTGAGGAAATACTCATTTCCCAAAAAAGGCTCTCCAGTGGGTACAGCAATGGGACCCCAGGCCTGGAGTCAGATGTACCTGGTGTAAAATCCTGTTCCTCCCATGCCTTCACTGTGTGACTGGGGCACATTTCTTAGCCTCTCTGAGCTTTAATTTCCTCATCTGAACAATGGGACCAATGCACCAGGATTGCGGTGAGAACAAAATAAGAGAGTAATAGAACACATGGTAGACATTTAACAAATGTCTTTTCCTTCTTAGGGCTGTTGCATTTCCCAACACAGTCTAAAAAGGATTCTATGGGCCACGCCTGCTGGCATTTGGGTGGACAAGTGGGCCTTAGAGGCTGCCCCAAGTCCCTGATGCAGGCGAGGAAAGACAGACCCACGGTTACTGGAAACCCAGTCGGTGCGCAGCCGCGGGGCGTGGCAGCAAGGATCAGATTGACAGTGAGCCCGGTATGCTAACTGTGCTCAACAGCAGCTCATCCCCATCTGCCAGCAGGTGGTCGGGGGTGGGCGATGGCAAGGGTCATTAATTTTACTTTTCCATAGAGTTATCGTTTAATTAATCTTCTCTGTTAATGTGGTACTGACTCATTCCAGGAAAAAAATAAAAAAAGATCAGCAAACACAGAGGAGCCCAAAGAAGAAACTATAAAACAGCCATAATTATTCCACCCACATTAAGACAGTGTAGTGCTTGTCAAACTTTTTATTCTCACTGAATGAATTTTTTCCTCTAGAAATGAGTTGTACTTATTATAAACCTACATTTTTTGTCAATGCAAGCATCATGCTGCAAGTGAAATTCCTTAATGTCTCCAACTCCCGGGTCCAGGAGTAAAACTGGCTGCCGGGGAGACGCCACGGCTGCTCCTGTGGCTTCCTCTGCCGGGAGACCGCCAGTGCGCGCCCTCTTTTGGGGCGTAAGCTTTGTCTTCACTCATGGTGCCTAGGTGCACGAGGGTGCTGGCAGCTATTTGCTCCGGATAGTTAACATCATGGGTACTTTCAAGATGTAATACTTTGCCTGTCTATTTTTGTTTAATTGTTTGTAATGAATTCATATTGCTTTTAAAATAAGCAGTTTGCTTTTAAATAAAACCTTTCAGAAAATATTGAAACCAGCCTGTGAATTGGATACTGTCTATACTAGAAATGTATTAAGGATATGTATATATGTCCTTAATATATAAAGGTATTTTATACACACACACACACACACACACACACAGAATGTGCTATAGTATATATACGATGTCATACAGTGTAGTTCTATATTTAGCTGTATAAATGCATGTTTTAAAATCCTTATATAGTCTTATATATACACACATTTATAAATATTTATATAGTTTTGTATGCTGGTATATTTAGACATATTTTCATATCAGAGACAAATTACCATATCATTTTATTGGTTGCATAGTATGTAATCAATATTATAGCTACAATGTAGCTATACAATATATAGTAACAATATATATATCACACAGCTACGTTATGACATAACTTAATGAAGCCCAAATTGTTCCTATATGGTTGAGTATTTAGGTTTTTTTCCAATTTTTTACTGTTATAAATTATAATCTGTTAAAAATCCTGCTATATGTCATTAATTATTTGACATGTTGTAAGTTTGCACAAATGACAATGTGTCCCAAGTTTCAATGTCGTGAACAGTGGTTAGGTCCCCAGGCTAGCCCAGACAGCGCATTGAATATGTAGTATAGCCATACCAAGATTTTGCTACTGTTACACTAAAGTGGGTTGAATTGTGTTTTCCCCTTCTCCTACCCAATCATTCAGGCACTAAATCCTAATACTTGTGAATGTGATTTCATATGGAAAAGGGTTTTTGCCAGGGTAATCAAATTAAGATAAGTCACACTGGATTAGAGTGAGCCCTAAACCCACTGGTGTCTTTATAAGAGAAAGGGGGTTGAGATTTGGACACAGAGACAGAGGGAAGAAAGTCATGTGCAAACAGCAGCAGACATTTAAGTTACTTGTACGTTGTCACAAGACAGGGAAATCTGGAGTCACCAGAAACCAAAGGGGCAAGGAAGGATTCTCCCCTCGGGGCTTTGGAGGGAGGGCAACCCCGACGACACTTCAGTTTCAGAATTCTGGCTTCCAGAATTGTGGGAGAGTATAATATATTTTTTTTAAAGATTTTATTTATTTACTTTTAGAGAGGGAAGGGAGGGAGAAAGAGAGAGAGAGAAACATCAATGTGCGGTTGCTGGGGGCCATGGCCTGCAACCTAGGCATGTACCCTGACTGGGAATCGAACCTGCGATGCCTGGTTCACAGCCCGAGCTCAATCCACTGAGCTACACCAGCCAGGGCGAGAGTATAATATTTTTTAAAGCCATGTAGTTTGTGATATTTTGTTACAGCAGCTCTGGGAAACTAATACATTTATCTGATCACGTTTTGGAACATGCATCTCTGTAAAATTTGTGTTGTACAGGTATGGTGGTTAGATTTCAGGTCTAGCTCACAAAATTACTTAAATCAGGGTTGTCAAACTCATTTTCACCAGGGGCCACATCAGTCTTCAAAGGGCCAAGTATAATTTCAACTCCTTAACAGTTAAGGAGTTGTTACATTTATATAGTCCTAAAATTATTTCGGCCCTTTGAAGGCAACTGTGAGGATGATATGGCCCCTGGTGAAAATGAGTTTGGCATCCCTGACTTTAATGATAATATAGTCAAAACTATAGTGCTGTCCCATTTTACATCATTTAAAGCTGTCTTCCCATAAGAACCCAACCTGTATAGCCGGCAGGTGGAACTCTGCCTTCCAGTCCCCACAGGCAGACACGAGACATTGCCCTTTTCTGTCTCTGTTGGCAGGGGTTCCTAAATGGGGGGCCATACAATGGGTCAGCCCACATTTAACAAGCACCGATGGTTAACAAGCACTGGTCCAGTCCTGCATCGGAGTTACAGTTTAGTGGAGATTGGGGACACAGGGGTTTTTGGAGGGGATGCTGAAGTGAAATACGAAGAATCTGTTGGGACTGGTGAGGCAGGGGGTCTGGCATCAGAGGAAAGATGCCAGGGTCGGGGATGTTTGCTGTGGGCAGCCTTCCTGGGAAAAACCAGTCATGTGGGATGTCCCGAGAAAGGAAGTGGGGATCCTGGAGAAACAGGAAGACGAGGGTGAGGGTGGCAGTGTCCGTTAGATGCAGAAGACTTGGAGACTCAGGTTGTAGTTTGAGGAACTGTGTACATGCAAGAGAGAAATTCTCCTGAGAAGGAAGTGAGTATGTCTCGTTCCTGTTTATTTGAGATTCTAGCCACTTCTGTATCATTTTTTAGTGCTTGTTCCTCCTGTTTCTTTTTTGTTTCAGGCCAAGAAACCCAATCTGTGACTTCAATTTGATTACTATAGATTTATAGGCTTGGTAGGGTTGTGTTCTTGAATCGGTTTAATTGGCCTAATCCATTCAAACAGAGTCACTGAACACCAGCATAAATGAGTCCCAAGCTAATGGCAATCGCTTGCTTTCTGGAAGGAAGATTGATTGAATGTGGTGAATCGATGTTTTCAAGTCATCAGTTAATTTCCTTTTATGTCCCACATGTTAATTACCAGAGGAAACAATTTCATACCTAACTGGAAAGGATGAAACAAGATGTTTATTCTCATGTCAAATTACTTGGAACGAGAAAATCTGGAAGGCCACAGATGGGCACTGCCCATGCGTGGTCCAGGAGCAGTTACTCGAATACTTCCATTTAGCAATAAGGCAGATGTGTATCTGCTGAGCGTCTCCGAGAATAGGATGCTGATGTTCCACAGCTAATGCTGGTTCCTATGCTGTCGACATTTCCAAGGCAACAGCCAGGATAGTCACAGCTGCTGTGTTGTATGGTTGACCTGAAACACTAGATTTCTCGAGCTTGGTGACTTCCAGTGCTGACTTAATTATTTTCATGACAAAGTTAGTTAAGTACACGTAAACATAAAACTTTGCATAAACCCTTTCATAGCTCCTAGAAAGCTATAGAACACTCACATGCAAATGATTGCATTTTGTTGTATTCGAACTTTATTGAGATTGCAGTTTGATTTGTATTTAATGTGCTGGGTGGTATTGGTTAGCTGAAACTGAATCATCACTCTCAACAGGAGTTTTCTGGTTTTCATTCTCCATGCCATGGCTACAGTGTCCCTTTGTTCTCTTCACGTCATGTCACAAGCATTTTCTCATTCATTCATCAGTCTTTGTTTTTCATTTTTTAACCTTTGAAGCATAACTTGTAGTGACTCTAAGGTGCTATAGTTTGTATCTTCTATTGCTTGCATGTAATAAAAGCAATGTTCAAACTCAAAAAGTTAAACTTGCAAATTTCCAGGAAGACTTACACAAAATATCTCACCCCAAATTTGGAAAATTTCAGGTTCTTGAAGAACCTGTAACTGATAGCAGTGTTTGAAATCAAACCTTCTAGGGGCACTTAACCCTTTACAGATGCCAGTAACCTTAGCTAGACACAACCTTAGTTTACAGAACTGCCTCCTCCTTGCATAGCATGGGGCAAGGACAGGGGGTGGGAGAGCCAAGGATGGAAAGGAAGGAGGGCAGTGGGCTAGAAAGGAAGGGTTCCACCTCTCTGTGGCCCTCCCCTCCAAGGTATGAACCACACCATGACCATAACTTTGACCCTGCCAGCACAACTACCTGTCCAGTCAGGGACAGAAAGTTTTCTAGGTCAAGGTAAATATGAAACAGCCTGGGTCTACGTCTTACCTCCTCTGCTTCTGGATGAGTGATTTTTTGGCACAGTTTTGAAAACGCAGGCTCGGCTGCTTGTCCCAAATACCATAGCTTAAACAAAGTGGGCATTAGAACTATCTCTCACATGACACTCTGAGTGGCAGGGAGGTCCAGGTATGGTGACTCAACAACATTGGAGAATGAGCTTCTTCCACCTCGTTCTTCTGTCCACATTGTCTTAATCTGTGTGGTCAAAGATGGCCAGCTACTGTGTTCCCATTTCAGCCACAGGTAGGGGGCAAAACGGGAAGAGAGCACCCTGGCTTCCTTCCCTGGAAGTCACACCCCTCACTTCTGCTCACACATCATCATCTAGAACCTACTCACATGGGTGCGGGTGCTGCAGTGGAGGCCACATATCCATGTGAACAAATATTCCTAGAGAAGAAGAAAAGAAAAATATTTGGGGGTGCATGTTGGGTGGAGGGATGGGAGAACTTCTAGCAGTCTCTGCCCCATCTCTATAAGTCTGGTTTCCTCATCTTTCCAACAGGGGTGATGCTGGCCTGCCTCACAAGGTGGTGGTTTTAGTATCACATTGCAGTCTCCACGAAGAGTTCTTGCTACAGTACCTGATGTTTAGCAAATGCTAAGTTAGATGAGCTGCTGGCCACAAGCTGGGCAGCCTCACCCACAGCAGTGACTTGCTGTCATGTCAAATAATGTGAAGTGTGCTCCACTTTCAAGTCAGGACGGTAACAGTGATGACTGGCAGGGATGCCCCTCTGAAGCCATGCTGTTCAGAATGCTTTCTGGTCCACCCCAGGTTGTCACAGGCAGCCCTGCAAAGGGGCTTGTCCCTGACTTCTGGGGGCCAGACTGCCTGGCTTAGAGGTCTGGCCAGCCCCTGAGAGGAGTGCGCTTTGGGGTGAGTCATGTCACTGCTCGACCCCTCAGTTGCTTCACCAGTGAAGTGACGATGTCAACAGCATCTGCCCCATAGGGTTGTTACAATGATGAAACAGACTGTTATTTATGACATGCTTATAACAGTGTGGAGCACATGGAAGCTGCTATGTGCGTTAGCGTGTATTAAACAAAGGAAATGATTGCCAATATGCTCTTTAGTCCTGGCGTTATGGACTAGGTCCTTCTAAAAAGGGGCTGATTCACTACTTGCTCCCTAGAATAGAAGCTCCATTAAGAGAGGAGTTTTTCTTTCTTTCTGCTAGAAGCCCAGGGCCTGGAAAAATACCTGGCCCTTGGTAAGCACTTAGTGCATAACTAAATCCAAGAGGCTGGATGCTCCTAAGGGAAATAACATATGTCCAAACTAACCTAATTGATCCTAGTTTCTTTGGGTGTCATCTGGTAGCAAGGAGAGATTTTGCCAGAAAAGGAACAAGTCGTGACCTTCAGGGAAATCCCGGATGCCAAGCCTCTGGGTACGGAGCACTGGAAGGAATACCGATGCTGGGCTTCAAAGCTTGCATTCAAGACTTGGTTCTGCCCCTAACTATCTGTAGGATTTTGTGGGGAAGGGAGTATCAAAGCCTAAGTTTCTTCATCTGTAAAATGGGAATCATATTTACTTAATGGGCATTTTGGGAAATTCGTGTGTCAATTCATTAGAAACATAAGGTGTGTCTTATGTGCCTGACATAGTGAATATGACATGTCCATCTACTGTGAAAAGCCCTGGCTAGACGTGGAGGGCCCCGGATGGCAGGAAACATGAAATACAGAAGCAGAGGAAGACATTGGGTCCAGCATTTTAGGCAAAGGCATCTAAAACTCTGTAACTTGCTTCTGATAAGAGGAAGGCCACATTCTGTGATGTGAAATCATTTCAGTCTTTAGGCATCGTATTTGCTTTTGCTTGAAATGGATTTTGCTAATATGGAAAGATTCTGTGCACAATCCTGAGAAGCCTGGCAGACCCTTTTCGATGGGACTATGATGTGGTTCACTGCAGACATCAGAGGGCGGGGTAGCTGTGCCCTCGTGTGGAAGGCAGTTTGATTTCCAACTCTGGAGGCAACTAAAGGAGCCTTGGGAAATGTGTCTAAAATCTGAGCAAAGATGGAAATGAAAAATTGGGGATGGGAATGGGCTCCAGAAGGGGGCACAGAGGGCAAACAAAGGGCTTGCTTTTGCACCCTTACATTCTACTTTTAACGTGCTCCAGGGGACCTTCGCTGAGTGTCGTTTTGGTGAGATTTGCTTCACCTTGGGGACACAAAGCCAGAAGGTGTCCTTGATAATATTGGTCATTACGCATGGCAGGAGGAATAACAGAGGCTTGCGTGTCTTTAAAATGAATTCAGCAGAAATTGCTCCAGGTGGGGGTTATAAACAGCAAGGAGCAAAAGCAGGGCAAAACTCTACTTCTGCAGGTGGGGAGACTTCGGCACAGAAAACTGCTTTATAAGGCATAATTTGAGGTTCAAAATGCTCCTAGGTCAGGGTCAGGGTCAGAGTCACTTCCAAAACAGGGGTCCTGTTCCTCCCTACAAAAGGCTCTTTGGGCTCACCATTTGCCCACAGTGGGCCTCTGTTTGCCAAGGTCTACAAATCAATCTGCACATTTAATTCACGCTAAGCAGGGGTGACTTTCATGCGAGTGACTTCTGGTCTTACCATCCAAATATTGTAAGAGTGGCCCTGAAACTCTCACAGTGAAAATTCTTATGTTGGTTCCAAGTTGGTTGGAGAGGGATATTGGTGTCCGGGCAGGATCAGGGGGGAAGGAGGATACTTTGGGAAAAGCATAGCCTCGAACCATCTCTATAACTGTCCTAGGCAGGCAGATGATGACTTTATCATCAGCAGGATAGCGCTATGCCAGGTAACCCTTTGACAGTCATGGTGGACAGCAAAGACAGTGCACACACACACCAGTGACCTTGGAAGGAAAACAAAGCTCCCTAAATCTGGGAGATGGGCCGGGACACAGCAGTGTCAGCTGGAACAGTGGAATCTGTTCAGACACTTTTGTTGATGTAATGTATATTTCCAGAATTACGTAAAGAATAGAACTCATTTGTTCATTCATTCATTCATAAAACATTTATTGAGTACCTTCTAAGTGCCAAGAGCTTTGCAGGGCCTGGTATTTCGAAGATGTATCTTACACATAGTTCCTGCTACTGGGAACTTTAGCTCGAGGGGAAACAGGCATGCAGACAAATATTCGCCATAAAATAATGGGTGTTCGTACCAGAGAGAAGGATAAGTCATCTGGGAAAATGGATGGGGGGAGTTTGAGAAAAGCCTTCCTGAGGAGGGAGATTGCTTCTGCTTGCTCTTCAGAATAAGCAGAACAGTGTCACTCGAACTAAATGATAGGAACACACACACACACACACTTAATTCTACCTATAAATGTCAGATGGTTGTAAGAGGCAACAGTCCGGGCTCTAGAATTCTTTGAATTCTGGGAACAAATAACAAGGCACTTAAGGCATGCTTTTGAAAATGATGAGAATGAGCCACTGAGATGGGAGGGATTGATGTATTCTAAGAAAAACGATGAAGACACTCTCCTTTCCTGTGGAAAGTTTGGAAGATGGGGTGGATGAGACAAAGAGGATTTAAGGCAGTGGGAACAGATAAAATATTTAATAAGCTTATGAAAGAGGGAGTGGAAAGAGGCATTGCTAGGGAAGTGGAAATTTTTATTCTTTCAGTCTTTTCTAGCCTCTGCATCTGATCTTAGTGGGGATCTCTACGCATTTCTTTTTCTAGCACCACCAGCCCATTGATCCAGCTTCCTGCTTGCAATCCCCTGAGCCCTGGTCTCAACCTTTGTACCTGAGGGATACATACCCACAGGGCAGACTGGCTCAGAGGAAGGTGCTTCTGCAGTGGCAGAGGAAGCAGATGTGACAGTCTGCAGCTTGGTCTGAGGTGATGTTAGGGTGCAGATGCAGGCATGCAGAGCTGTGATTCCCCTCTCTGCTTCCTCTTCCCAGAGGAAGGCACCCCAAGCAGGCAAAACAGAGATAGGGAACTCTCTGCAGCAAGGGCAAGGGCATCTCTGTCCAACCCAATTGTCTGTCCATCTTTCTGTCTGGGTTCATGTGGGGAGATGCCGTCCTCGCAGGTCTGCTGTGAGCGTGACTGAGTTAATGTATGAAAAGCTCATAGGACATAGAAAGTGCTAGTAAGTATCACCATTGTCTCAGAGCTTGAGAAATTTCACATATAGATGAAGGAGACAAAGCCTTAAGAACTTCAAAAATATACATATTTTGGCCCTGGCTGGTGTAGCTCAGTGGATTGAGCTCAGGCCTGTGAACCAAACCATCGCCAGTTTGATTCCCAGTCAGGGCACATGCCTGGGTTGCATGCCATATCCCCAGTATGGGGTGTGCTAGAAGCAACCACACATTGATGTTTCACTCTGTCTCTTTCTTCCTCCCTTCCCCATGTCTCTAAAATAAACAAATAAAATCTTTAAAATATATATACATATTTTAAATGCAAAACTGAGTCCCAAAGGGCAGGGTGCGTGTGCAAGGGTGCATGTGCAAGTGCACGCATGTGCATTTGAGTTGAGAAGGCTTGATCAAAGAAGAGTTTACAGGCCTCCTTCATCTGAGCACTTTCTACACAAATTACTAATAGTAATCACAGCACAATGCCCACTCCCATCTGCAGGCAAAAAATGCTTCAGTTTTTGGTAACACTGAGGTCACAGTCCTGGGATGTTAGATCTGGGATGAACTTCAGGTGTCTCCCACCACCTCGGGGCTTTTACTGATAGGAAGACACACTCAGAAAGCAAGGCTCACCCAGGACCACATGGCCTAGAAGAGGCAGAGGCAGTTTACAGCTTCTGTGAGTGTGACAGGAAGCAGGAAGAAGAGGACTGTGAGTTCCCTTCAAGCCCCACTCACTCTACAGGCAAGAGATAACTCTTCAAACTATGTCAGGACAAGGGCTGGCCAAGTACATGTCAGCTCCGAGTGGGGCTAAGATGACCATGATCAGAGAGGAGCAGACCTGGAGATGCTCCGAGCCTTCTTCTGCTTCCATTGTATTGCCTTTGTCCTGGATGTCTTCTCTGCTAACTGCACAATGGACAGCTTGGGCTGGTGCCACTGATCAGAGTGATGCACACCCAGGAGCCCTGGCTGTGCTGTGGTCCAGTGAGTGACAAACTGGTGGGCTGATGTATGTGTGTGTGGGGGGATGTGGGGGTGTGTGTGAGAGAGAGTCAGAGAGAGTCAGAGACAGAGAAAGACAGGGAAAGATAGAAAGATAGGGAGAGAGAAAGAGAAAGAGAAAGAGAATGACAAAAGAGGGAGAGACAGTCCCTGGGAAGTCTGAAGTGGGTTTGGAAGAAAATTTCTGAAATGATAGGAACTATTCTCATTGTTCTATTTCTTATTAGTGCTTTTTCCTAGCCTTATCCAACCTCTGTGTCAAGCTAAAAAACAAACAAACAAACAAACAAACAAATCCAAATAGAACCTTATTCTTAAACTTTTATATAGGGTGTCTTACAAATTTAAATGCTGGCTTCAGACAGTTGAGGCAGAAGGTCTTGGGAACCTGCTCCCCAGCCAGGAGCCAGGAGTGGGATGTCCACACCAGGACCACGGTGAGGAGGAGCATTGGTGGGTGGGGCTGAGACGAGTAAGGCAGGAACATCAAATACTATGCATTAAAGGGATTAGACTCAGAGATGCCCAGCTCAAGAGGACATGTTCCTGGGAATTGGTAGGGAGCAGAATGGAGATACAAGGTGTAAAAGAGCAGGGATGGAGAGACCATGAGGAAATGAGGCTGGACATTCACAGAAAGGGGGCGCTGTCGCCTTTTGACTCTCATGCTCAGGAAGTAGAGGTCCAGCCAAGTTCAGCTTGAGCGTTGAGGCACCTAGAGCTGCAGCTGATCTCTGAGTTACATAAATAATGCAGGTATTCACTGTCTAGGAATCCACGTCCTGAGAACTTAGGGGGTCATCCTGCCGTTTAATATTTAAACACAAATAAAAAAAACAAGGCTTGCTCTCTTGGACTCACAGAGTGAAAGCCCAGGTCCAACCTTAATATTTTTATGGATGTTGGAAGGCTTATAGTTTCTTTCTCATTTTTCTCTTCAACTTATTGTTGTCAATGAATAATTCTTGACTTTGACATAGGTTCACCTCCTTTGATGGTTCTTTCTATTATACTCCATGTTCACCTACGTGTGCCAAAACCCTTTAAAAATTCTTGGCTAAAGCCTCCCCAACTCAAGACAGTGGATACAGAAGATTTTTACTGAACAGGAGTCACCACACAGCCCAGACAGACAACTTGAATAATTTATTAGACCTTTCTGGTCTGTAAATTCCCCTTGGCCTTCTCCCACTGCCAGGAATGTCTCATGGGCTGTCTTTTCTGCTCGGGTTGTAGCCTCCCTCCGTTTTGCGGGGGCCAGTTCACGTCCGTTTCTATCAGGATACTTTGTCCTTTCTCTGGAATGTTAAATAAACTGTACTCTGTTGATCTACCTACTTTTACCTCTTCCATTTTCCATATCATGCTAGAACCCATCTTTTTATAACCAGAATGGCCCTTCAAGATGTTTTTCTAAATAACTGTTCTGCTTAAAAAAATTTTTGCCACTAACTTTTAAAATAACATATCCCCACTCCAACTTTATTAAAGCATTCTGATTTCTTAATTTAAAGAGGAAGAAGAGAAGGGATGAATATTTTTTGAGGCTCTATTAAAACCTAACCCTGGGCTGGTGCTTTTTATGCACCATCGTATTTAATGCTTATAGAAGCCCTGTGGGAGAAGGGGTCACCATGCTAGTCTGCAGATGAGGACAATGTGAGTCAGGAATGGAAGGATGCTGTAAGTGACACCAGATGGTGAGTGGTGGACCTCGAGTTCACACCAGCGTCTTTGAACTTCAGAATGTATGCCGGGTCCATAATTCATAATTCATCTTGACTTTGAAGAGAAGGTCTGACCATGGAAACCTCATCTGTAGACACTTTCCTTCCTTGACTGACAACTTGTCTCCTACAGTCCAGGCTTTCCCACCTCCTGCAAGGGCAGCTCTGGTTCTCCTTTTCCCTGTCCTCCTGCTGTCCCTTTAAGGGTACTTGGTCCTCGGTTCTGTCAATTCCAACTCTGGCCTGGCTTTTGATCCTGGTCTTTTCTGCTCTAATTCAAGCTCCAAGTCCCATCAGGGGGCTCCTGGAGTAGAGCCCACAGGCCTCATCTCGGCATCTCCCCTCCATCCATCTTGTACTTCTGGCCCATAGACTTGCACCAGTGCCCAGTGATGGGCAGATGGTTAAGAACCTGGGCTGGGAGCAGAGAGATGTGGGTCCAAGCTACAGCCTTGCCTCTAATCAGTTGTGTGACCTTAGGCAAATTAAACAATTTGCTTTAGTTTTTACTTCTTTAAAATGGGGTAACGAGAGCACCCAACTCAGAATGTTGCTGTAGGGTTCAATGACATGATATAGCTAAGAAGATCAACACAGGGCTGGGAAATAGTAAGGACTCATGAATGGTGGCAATTGGTGTGGTTATTGACATGGTGATCTTGCTACTGTTCTCCTCCCCAGGCCCTTCACGGGCACCCACCCTGGTGTGCCCAGGCTCTTTTGGCCTGACACTCAAGTCCTCCACCATCTATAATCTAGCCTCATAGGTTGTGCTTTTTAATGGTGAACCATGCACCATGCCCGGATGCAGTCCCTGGTTTTTAGCTTGGAATAGCCACCTCTACCACGAGAGAGTCTAACCATGTTTTCAGGACTGGTTCAAACATTTCCTCTGAACACTCTTCTGACTCACTGTTCCTGCCTTGGGAAGTGAGCTGACTCTAGTCTTTATTTGGTCATGTAGTCCTTACAAAAGACCCCCTTTTATATTTCTGTTTATGTAAAAGGCATCAATTCGATATTTACCAGTCACTGCAAAAAGAATCTTTATTGAAAAGTGTAAAGATAAATTAGAATCATTCTAGAAGATTCAGGGCTGCGCACTTGCTAAGGCTTAATTATGAGCATGCTGCTAGAACACAAAAAGGGTGCTTTCTGACTCTGGGTTTGCGAGTCCTGGGCTCCGTCCTCGCTTTTCCTGGAGTCCTCTGCTATCCACACAGTGCTGTGGGAGGCAAATAGCAACTGAAAACCCTGACAATATCTCCTCATTTCCTGTTTGCCTCAGGGTGTCTGAGCTCATCATTGCAGTGAATCAACAGCTTAACAGAGAGGTCGGGTACTGTCTCTGCAACTTTACACTCAACTTCAAAGATAATGGAGATTTTCCTCTTAACTTTGCATAGAAAGAGCCTCATTGGAGAACCCAAAGTACTGTCGGAAAGAAAATGCCTCACTCTGGCTGGGTGGCTCAGTGGGTTGGAGCATCACTTCATACACTGGAAGGTTGCTGGTTTGATCCCCAGTTGGGACGAGTATGGGAGACCGCCGATCGATGTTTCCATCACTCATTGATGCTTCTCTCTCTCTCTTTTTCTGTCCCTTCCCCTCTATCTAAAATCAGTCAAAAATATATCCTTGAGTGAAGAAAAAATAAATAAAGAAGAAAAGGCCTCCTACTACCTCCAGCTTCGTTGACCATCAACTTAGATAAGGTTTTGTTTTGAAATATGAAAAGGCTTGTTTTGGTTTCAAGAATGAGAGACTGCTTTGTTTCCTCTCATCTCGGGCCAGCTTCTGTACAGTCAGTCGTTGACCCAACATTTCCAATTAGCTATGATATAGGGCTGGTCCCCTTTGAAGGTTAAAGCTTGGCCCGACTTCCCAGAGAGCGATGATTTTCTGACTCCAGCATTTTCTACTGAGTTTGTCTTCTGTTCAAAATGCGTTAGGTCAGGGATGGTCGTGGTTCAAGGACAGGATGGGAATGCTGTGGTCTCTGATTTCAGGAACCTTTGTTAGATGCTGTGTCGAAAAGATCTTTGCCCAAATCCCAGTGTTCCCGGTTCTCCCACTTCCTTTCATGGCAGCAAGTCGGCGCTTCAGTGCTCTGTTGGCTGAGGAACTGGCTCTTTCCACAGTGTTTTCCTTCATACTTCCGAGGATACATTCCCCCCAGTTTCTGACAGTCCCAGCAGCTTTCCCCTGTGTTGCCTTGTCATTCATCCATTGGTTGGAAACCAGATCTCCTATCCTAAACACGGGGCATGAAATGTATTAGCAAATGTCACCTGAAGGTTTTCGATGGTCCTGTTTTAACAATACTAAAGGGGGGCCTCTGTTAACTAACTAGACACTTAGTACGAACAGGCACTGTGCTAAGTATTTCATATTCAGGAACTTTTGTTACAATCCTATCAGATAGACTATTTTAAATGTTAAAAAATGGAGCTTAAGCAACATTCTAAAGGTCAAAGACCTCAGAAATACTGGGCCCAGAATTCCAGTTCTGCCAGAAACGAATCCATGCTCTTTGATTTCTCTCTATATCTCTGGCTTTGCTCAAAAAGTCTTCATTTCACCTCTGCCCAGCCACTGGCAGTGCGCCTGTGAGAAACAAAGCCCTCAGTCTCACTGCAGCTCATCTAACATGACTTCCCCCAGCATTTTGTTTTGAGGCTGAAGATCTGAACACGAGTATCTCAATTAAAGTGCCTTTGAAAAGATTTATTAGCCGATTGCTTTCATCTTGATCATAACTAATCCTAGAAAAGGGAAAACAAGACAAGTGGCCAGAAGTGCTCTTTGAAACACTGCGTTCGGTGAAACTGGCACAGAGTAGCTTTTAAGGATACATTCAGTTCTCACTTGCTTGCCTGGGGTCGGAGTACAGCAGGATTTGCAGCCCAATAAAGAAGATGTCTGTGAAAGACTCATGCCATGGGAGGCGGTGGGGGAACTGCCTGATGAAGATCACCACATTCTGTGGGCAAGCATCCAGAAATACATGCAGTCCACCGACGTTGAACCAAGGTGGTGGTCTCACGTTCAAAGTCGCCTTCCTCCTTCCTTCCCTCTCTGATTCAAAGGTGTGTTGAGCTCATTCTACATGCTAATCACTAGCTGCTGAAAGTTCATAGATGAACACACAGAAACCCTGTCCACCTGAAGCTTATTGCAGGTGGGAGAGACAATAACAAAATCAATCATCACATATATTGTAGGTCAAGTTGTGATAACTGTGATGAAAAAGTAACATGAGGTTAAGTGGCTGGAAAGTGATGGCAAGTCCCCTTTTACAGACAGTGAACCAGGAAGGTTTCTCTGATGAGATAATAGCTGAGCCCACACCTGAAAGAATTAGGGGATTAAGCCACCTGGATTTGCAAAGAAAGGGTACTCCAGAGAAGGGCCACAGCAAGTGCAAAAGGTCTGAGGCAGGAGCATGATTGTCATGTTAAGCAGCTGCAAAGAGACCAGTGCAGCCAGAGAGGGGTGCATGATGGGAAGATGGGAGGAAATAAGGCTGTAGAGCTGACCAGGGGGAAATCAGGGCCAGGCTAAGGAGGCTGCTCTTTAAGTATCATAGGAGGTCATTGGGAGCTTTGAAGCAGGGGTGCTTCCCGACCCCCATTTTATGTACTTTTTAAATTGTTATCCTATTACAATTGTCCCAGTTTTCCCCCTTTGCCCTCTCCTCTGTCCAGCCCACCTACCAGCTCCCACAGTCCAACCCCACACTGTTGTCCATGTCCATGAGTCATTCATTCACGTTCTTTGACTTGTGTCTTTTCCTTCTTTCCACCATTACTCCCTCCAACCTCCCTTCTGGTCACTGTCAGTCTGTTCCATGTTTCCATGCATCTGGTTCTATTTTGCTTGTTAGTTTATTTTGTTCATTAGATTCCTCTTATAAGTGAGACCATATGGTATTTATCTTTCACCCACTGGAGCTGGAGAATATTATGCTACAGGGTAATTTTTTTTTAACAGACACAATGGGGAAGTAGAAACAAAGTGGAAGCAGGGAGACCAGGAAAGAGGTTGCTGCTGAGGTCTTGAGAAGAATAAGGGTGATTCAGGAGCTTGCCCACCACTGGGACCCTCCTGTGTCAGTGGAGTAGTACTGACCCATTCTGTGTGCTAGAGAGTTTGCCTCTATTAGCTCCTTTTAACATCTCAGCCAGGTGTATACTGCTGAAAGACAGCTGTCAGAAACTCCTCCCCCTTTCTTACACACCTGTGACTCCGTCCCATCAAGAGTCTGTTTGCCCTGCTCTTGAATCTGGGATGTCCTTGTGACTTGCTTTGGCTAAGAGAATGTGGCAGAAACAATGCCATGACATTTCCAGGCCTGTCCTGTAAGAAGCCAGCAGCTTCTGTGTTCTCTCTGGGGAAGCCAATCCCATGCAAAGAAGCTCAGGCTGGACTCCTGAGTGATGAGATACCAGAGAAGAGAGAGACGGCCCCATGGAGGGGCACTAGATAGAGGGGAGAAGCTTTTTTAGATTTCCATCCCAGTCCAGCTGCTGGCTGAATGCAGCTGAGTGAGTGACCTCAGCTAATGCCACCTGGACCCTGACCATCAGAACCCTGACTGTATTCCTGACTAATAGAATTGTGAGGAATAATTTATATTGTTTTAAACCATTCAGTTTTGGGGTGTTTTATTAAATAGCAATAGATATCCCAAATTTTTAATATCATTATCTCTCTCCTATAAATCAGAGGTGGGCCAACTATAGCCATTGGGCCAATTCCAGTCTTCCATCTTGTTTTGTAAATAAAACTTTATTGAAACACAGTCAAGCTTATTTGTTTACATGTTGTCTATAGCTGCTTTCACGCTACACAGCCAAGTTGGGTAGTAGTGGCAACAGAGATCATATGGCCTGCAAAACCTAAAATATTTATTATCTGGCCCTTTACAGAAAAGTTTGCTGACCCCCGTTATAGTTGATGTCTCATGGGATTGAGTGAACTCGGCCAAGATCACTTAGTGAGTAAATGGTGTGGGCTGGGACTCAAAGCAAAGCCAGGTCTGTCTAATTCCCATGTGCTTAGAATTCTGCCACAGTGATTCATAGATCAGTTTTAATGTCAAAGGTGCAGACCCAGGGGAATTAAAAAATAAATGCTCTTTCTGTGTGCTAAGTTATATGAAGTCAAGGGAGTATGATGTTATGCCATCTTTTTTAGGAGGGAGGAGAGATTTATTTCCTATTCTTTTCCTTCTTTTTTTTCTGTTATATTATGGAGCTGTTTATAAATGGTAGAACTATGCTGAGATGAGGACCCTGGGTTTCGAGTTACAGACCTGCCTCGGATCCAGGCACTGCCAACCCACACCTGCGCAGCCTCTATGACACAGCAACAAGTGTGTGTTCATTTCTCATTATTTCCACCTAAGACTCCTTTAGATGTCTTTTTTATAATTGTGCTCCCTGTGTGAAATTTTAATATCAAAGATACACTTTTCATCTACTTAAAAGGAAGATTTTCACCTCCCCACAAAACTGTTTTTCACCCCCTTGCGGGGTGATAGCATTCCTTTTAAGGATTCCTGGTCTAAAATATAGGTGAAATGGCACTGGATGCTTGGCTCCCAAGGGGTTAGACCTTGTCTGTACTTGCAGTTTTCTTAGCAACAGAGGGGAGCCACCTACCCAGGGCAACGCATCATTCTAGAAGCCTGGCATTACCTCATTCACTCTCAGCAAGTCTGTGGGGTGGACATTCTCACCGAATACTTCCTGAAGACGGACCGGAGGCTCAAAGAAGCGACTTGTCCAAGGTCACCCAGCTAGTAAATGGCAGTGGCAGAATTTGATTCTATGCCGCTCTAACCTCAAAGTCATGCCTTTTTTTAAAATTTAAATTTTGTTTTTCAATTACAGTTTACATTCAGTATTATTTTGGATTAGTTTGAAGCTATCACTCTGAACCATGAGTAAGACACCACTCTGAGAACCCAGGGCATGTTGAATCTGAAGGTCCCTTTCTGTTTTTTCCCCATGATTGAACTTGTACTGGCGCTGTAGAATGGTGATGCTTGAGGACCGGCAGCACCTCCCTCACACGGAACTTGTTACTTAGGATTCTTGGGCCCCACCCCAGACCCCCTGAAACAGGAACGCCTGGGTGGGCCCTTCAGAAATCTGGGATGTTGATCAATCCTCGGGGGACCCTGATGCGGGCTAAAGTGGGAGAGGCAGTGCTGTACGGCTTCCTTTTGGAAGGGACTTTGTAAGTGGCACGTGTTAGGTCTGTCACAGAGGGAAGGAGTTGGGGAATGTGTTCACGGCTCTGGAATGCACCAGTGGGTCCTGAGGGGTCTGACCACCTGTCTCCAACTGTTAGGACAGGTCTAATTTCTCCTTTTGAAGCACCTCCATTTCCTTCCCATACCTCATCAACATCCCCAAGCTGCTTTTGCTTTGGCTAGGCCCCTTGGTTTCAAAACACTGTTACTTCAAAGACATTTTGCAGTGATTTAAGTCACTGAGATAAGTTTTGTCAGCACCTGTGACTTGTTTCTCAAGTGTTCTTCCTTGACACACCTATTGTTGTCTTATTGGCAGTCCAAGGTAGGTTATAGTAACAAACAATCTCAACATTTTAGTGGCTTAAAACAGAGGTAGGCAGGTACACAAGTACACACAGTAACTATGTGAGATGATGGATGTGTAAATTAACTTAATTGTGGCAATCGTTTCACATCATGTACATATATCAAATCATCACTTTGTTTACCTCAAAAATGTTCAATTTTGTCAATTGTTCCAAATAAAATTAGAAAAAATAAAAGACATTCTTTACTTAAAAAGTTAACTGCTATAAAAACAGAAACAGAAGTGGGAAAGCTGTGGCCCAGGGTCAGAACTGGCCCGTTGCCTGTGTTTATAGATGAAGGCGAACTGGACCACAGCCATGCCCATGCATTTCCCACCACCCGGGGCTGCTGTCCCACTGCACAGGGCAGGGCAGAGCAGTTGCACTAGACACCATCTGACCTGTGAAGTTGAAAATATCTACCATCCAGGCGTTTACAATAAAAGCATGCTGACTTTAAACAACAGTGGGTTTATCTTCCCCATCCCAGGAGATGGTGCCATGTCATCCTCGTGCAAGGACCCTGATGAACAGCAGCTCCATCTGGAACATGGAGGGTTCGTGGTCCAGGGAAGGGAGCACAAGAGAATCTCACGCTGGGAATTATACCTCCCCCACCCCACAATGACACATGTTCCTCCCTCTCTCACTGGTCAAAGCAAATGATATGGACCCTCCTGACCTCGAGTGGTCAGAGAAGTGCCCTCCCCTCACATGCCCGAGAGTGAGCAGAACTGACTGGGTGACAGCCGCTGCCAGTGGGAGAGGAGAGGACCAGAGAGGCCTTCAGGAGTGGAGCAGGAGGCTTTTGAGCTCAGTATCTACAGGTATTCCTCACTTTCCGAATATTCTCACTGGGCCACTTTGTGTTTACAAAAGACCTATTTTAGTATAGTAATGTCTCTTTTTTTTTGTAAAAGTGAAAATCTTAGATTTCTTTTGGTTAGTGAAAGAGGTACTGCAAACAGTAGAGTAATGTTGTTTGTTCAATGTCATTTCATAATAACGTTGATAGGAAGCCATAGGATCCTAACTCTTCTTTATGTCAATTAGTTGATCATAAAATTGGTTTCATTACATTGTTATCTTTAAAGTCACAGAACCTATACATGATGTTAAGTGAAGACCTAACTGTACTGTGCTAATGTAGTAGTGATGTAATGTAAACTTTTGGAAAGTGGGTGATAGTCTTTGCTTTCTGCTTTTTGGGGTTTACAAATATTTTCATAGGAATACTCTGTTTTTGGATAGTAGGAAAAACCTGTATTTTCTTTACAGAACTCAAAGCTTAGGAGATATATCCAGAGAACCCCAGTATGGGAAAAGCTCTGAAGAGTGAGAAAGGTAGCGTGTTTTGCCATGTAGTCGTTTTGTGGACAACATCTCAGTACACGCGATGTTATGACATTGTCATTGGTGTGCTGCAGGGTGTTACTTCTGTGCTCAGGAAAACAGGCTAATGATAACAGTTCCTGGGATGTTTTTGCATCTATAATTAGGTATTTTGCTCCAGATGCAAATAAACAAATAAATAAAAGTAAAACAAGCTCTAAACTTCAAAGAAGTGAAATGTTCAGCAATAAATAAACTTTGACAGCATGGATGGGGCATGTTGATGCGGTGCGGCTGGGAGACAGTGAGTGGCCCTGCAGCCCACGGAGCTGTTGAGAGCCGTCTCAGACGCGGCCGGCCAGGCATCCTCAGGAGAGATCTGGGAGAAGCATTGTTCCTAGGAGCGCCTTGTGGGAGCGGAAGGACGAAGCTCTTTCTTATCTCCCTCTACTTTCTCCAAATGCTCATAGCTCTAAGCAGCATCCGCATTTCAAATCCCCACTAGGCAAAACACTGTGCCCCAAACCCCTTGGTTAAGAAGTGTCAAAGCCTGAATTTGAAAGAGGCAATCTGATTGCAGGCTATGAGCTTTGCCACTGTAATGTGGGGACACTCAACTATGACTGATGATAGTTTCTAATGAAATATGTGTCATCCTATAGTATTGCTTTGCTACATGACATTTTAATGCTATGCCATTAAATGTCACCAAATATACAACTATTCCTTAACTCTTATTGGCAGCAGAGTATGGATGTAGCAGTTTGTTTCATTCATTATTGATTCTTATGTTTTTCCTCAGTTTGCACTCTGGTGATGAGAACTTCAGTTTTTACCTGCATTCTTAGTCATTAGCTTGGAAAAAGCTCTCGTAAGTGCAGTATCTTGGGTCAAAGACTGAGGTGGGGTCACTGCATACAGCTGTACTAACCCCACTTAGGTGTCAACTCCATGTAAATTGCATTCCCTAGGGTCATGCAAATCCCACAGTTTTATAGCATTGTTTTTATATTTAAAATCTGTGCCTGCCAGTCTTCCATAAAGTTAATACTAATTAATACTCCCAGAGCAGTATGCAAGAATATACAGGGCTCAACAGAAGTAACGCCTGCTTGAGTATGGTTGGTAGAGTAATAATATGGGTGTGATCATTTATAGTTTTAATTTGAACATGTCACCTAAAATGTCATATGGCATGCTTGAGTGTGATATTGCTATGTTACAGAATTACATGTGCATGATTCTGTAATAAAGGATTTTGTAATAAGAAGGAGTGTTATTTCTGCTGGACCCTGTATTTATGCCCAGGCTGGATATAGTATCATTAATAATAAGGAAGACCTCCAGCAGTTTAAAAACTGATATAAGGAATTTAATGTTTTAATTTTTCATTCCAATCAAGTATTTTGAAAGTTGTGTCGATGTGCTTTCATGATTTGTCTCCTCTGATCCGATTGCCTGCACTCAGAGTGTTTTTTTCTCCAGTATCCGGTGATGCTGCCCACATCTGATTGGAAGGTCTGTTGGGCCAAGGGAGCACGACATGGAGTTAATGTGCCAGTTCACAATTAACTTAGACAAGGTCTGGCCTAATAAAATACAACCGCTTTCTCACAGCTACTTTTCATTCAATATGTTACAATGCATTGTTTGCATTGAAGTATGTAAAGAAAATTTGGTCATACATAGACATGTAGATGGAAAAGGGAAGTGTATTTCAATTGCTTTTCAGACAATTGTGGCTGCTTTTTGTTCATACTATACCAAACTTGACAAGTGGTATTTCTTTAAGGTTTGTAGTATTGTGGAATGTAAAACCATATCAATGAATCTTGTGTATCTGTTAGATTAAAATCTATTGGTCTATCTTGTAGTTTGAATGAATTTTAATTTTTAATCATGCATCCTTTTGTAACATCATTGATCATTTGGAAAAGATTTGTTTCCTGAGAT
Source organism: Tonatia bakeri (assembly GCA_004024845.1). Taxonomy (NCBI): domain Eukaryota; kingdom Metazoa; phylum Chordata; class Mammalia; order Chiroptera; family Phyllostomidae; genus Tonatia; species Tonatia bakeri. Next base: position 52,391 of record PVIA01009010.1, read on the forward strand.
ATACACATTTTCTAAATGTTGGCATATTTTTATAATAATTTGTTAAATCACCTTTATTAATATGAGTACTGAGCCAATTAGGGAGTCTTTAAATATGAGAAGCTATTGTATTACATTGATGGTGGATAATAATTTTCAAAATTTTAATTTTCACTGGAGAGTTTTGATTTTGTAATTAACAAGCAAATATCATCAGTTATTTTCCAAATTGAAATGACAGACTCATTCATTCACTTCTGCAAAATGTCTGTCAAATATATAAGTAGCTAGTCTTTCAGAGATTCTTTCAAGTAAAAATTATGTCCCCTGAAAAAATGGCTAGTCCAGCTAGCAAATCAAATAATTATACAAATAGTCTTCCGTGAGACTTTCATACTTTGTTAGCAGCAGAAATTTATTATGTACAATTCCTATTGTATCATAAAATATTTTAAAAAGTACTCAAAGTTCAGATTTCATAAACTTTTTTTACTGATTCATAAAAGGCTTTCTTAAAAGAATCTGGCATTAAAAAAAATTGAGTGTGTGGCAGTGAATCGTGCAATAACTAGTCACATAGTTCACAGACACTGCTTTGATTTGTGCTGAGATACAAGCATTTTTACCCACCTTTGCTTTCATGTCATCATTGAAAATGATGTAGAAAACCAAATAGTGCTTATGTTTTATTATAAAAATAATTTTGATATTGAACATTTTGAATTTTCTAAGAGTCTAGGATGGGCATCCCCAGGAGTCCAAAAACTACATTTTAAAAGCCTTTGCCCCTGATGACCTAGACAAAGCAAGAAATAGCTCCTTACTGTACTCTCTGACCCACCCGTGGTTGGGATATAATATTCAGCAGGCCTATAGCTAAAGTCATTTAGTTAATGTTCATTAGCACAATTTTAAAGTCATCAGGATTAAGAATGCTAGTTTTGATTTTTTCACATTAAACCCATATTATACAAAGAGAGATGAGATACAGTGAGTTAATGAGTAAAGAGGGTAGGTAGAGTTTCTCTAGGAGGCTGGGGAAAAGTGCAAGTGTTGAGAGTTACAATATTCTACTGAGGTGACGTGAACTGCAAAGAACTCTCAGCACATAAGCACTCCCTTCAGACCCCCGCACTAAGACACTTGACTGACCCTAGCAGGAGCTTCTAGCAGCCCAACACCACATCCCTAGGACTGCCCGCACCCCTTTTGAGTTTCTGTCTGGAAAACCTCAGGGCTGCCACAGGATTTATTGTTTGTTCCAGACAACACCTGATGATAAGCCCTGATTTCCCTTTTTAGACCATTTACTAAAAAGGACTGACAATTGTGACTGCTTCCTCCCTCCCTTTGAAATACATGTGTATCTTTGTGCTCGCTTTGGCAGCACATATACTGAAATACATGTGTATCTCCGACAACTGAGGAGTGTCTTTTTCAGGGACCTGAAAGCCATTTCTTTGACCTGTAATCATCGTCAAGGATTGGGCTTCTGTGGGAGGACAGAACCCTAAGATAGTTGGCAGTAGGCAGACGCATCTGGCCTGACTGCACGTACACTGACCGAGCCTTGGTACTTCTTCACTTCCCTGACTCTACTTAAGCCCCCATTTGCTCCCAGTCCCCACTCCCTCCTTCTCCCTTTAAAGTGCTCAGTCACCTCTGCACCAGTCAGAATGGAGCTCGGCTCTTTCCCCTACTCAGGAGCTACTAAATAAGATCTGTTTGCATGGCTTGAACTCATGTCTCTCTTTGGTTATCCTTGAGAGTGGTGATGGTGAGCTTACCAAGGTAGACGATACCCCCAGTAGATTAGCGGACATTTGGTCCTGTCCAAAATGCCAGCTGAGACACTTGGTCCACACACGAAGTCCTTGATATATGGTCCTATCCAAACTGTCCCAGGAGACATTTGCCTGTGTCAAAAGGTCCTTGATATTGGGTCCTATCAAACATCCACAGAGACACTTGGTCCGTAGTTAATATAAATCCCATTCTTGTATATAATTTGAACCCTGGCCCATCTAATAACCCTGTGTTCCATTACCAGTTAGTCTACCAAGGCAAGAAGGGTTATTATTGACTTTGCAGTCATGACACCATTATTGATCCAAGAAAACACGGTAGTATTTTTTATGTACTAATTCTGTAAACAAAAAGTAGCAATGAAGGTTAAGGGCTCTCTGAACCCAGGGACACTTTCTCAGCATGAACATTTGGCGGGGCCACATACCCTTGGATGTTCTGGACAGGACCAAATGTCCTGCAAGTCTTCTGGAGCATAAGTGACAGTTTCCTCAGTCTGAAGTGATGTTCTAGGGCAGTGGGTGTTTAAGTGTAGTTCCAGTATTACCTAAGACAGCTTGTTAGAAATACAAACTTCTGACCTACTGAATTAAACATACTGGGATTGGGACCCTGCAGCCTGGGGTTTATCCTGCTGTCCAGGTGATTCTGATGCTTGCTGAAGTTTGAGACATAGCTGTGGGGAATGCCAAGAATTTCAAAGGCAGCTGTGAAGGCAAAACCGTGTATCGTGTTTTCAGGGACTCACTGATGACATTGGGTCTAAGCAGAGGCAATGACTCACCTGCCAGGCCAGCCTCACTCTCCTTCTGGGCTGCCAGACACTCATCCAGGGCAGGGCCACCCCCCTCCCCGGCCCCAGGGGCAAACATATACGTGCTTCTCAGGGCCCAGGGTCCCCAAAGCAAAGCATGGGCTGCCCTGCTTCAGCTCCACTTCTAATGGAAGTGCCAGCCCTTCTTTGGCTAACTACTTTACCAGAAAAACTTAATCAAAAAGTAGTCATAATCTTGCTAAAATTATGTTGAGGAAAGCAATCAGAAACAAGAGCATACATATTACATAGGTTGATTTATATCAAGTTCAAGATGAGGCAAAACTATCAAAATGAAAAAATGGTGGTAGTTTCCAGGGAATGGGTATAGACTGGGAAGTGGCCTCATGGAACCTTCTGGAAATGGCACTATGGTGATTAAAAGTTAGGTGGGTATGTAGATCTGTACAGTCTCATCGAAGTGTGCATTAGAATGAATGTTTGCCAGTAAAATTTAGTCCTAAGCCTTCTAATACAAATGTAAAGACAGACATCAATACCTAACAAACTAAACTGGGTTAAACCACATTAACTGTGACCAGTCTGCCACGGCTGGCCCTGCTTCTCTGACCATGAGGCAGGTTCACACCTGGTTTCAGAAGAGTGGATGTGGACGATTAGATGAGAAAGACAGGCCTTTCAACGTGAGGAGCATCAGCATTCCTGACTGTACCTTGGCTCGCATGCAAATGAGTGTACAGACACATTTCTCAACATTGGACCCTAAGTACTTTCCGGGGAATAATTTCCAGGGCAATTACTTCCTGCTGTTAATAGCCAATTAACAAGTAGAAGATAATCACTGCTCAGTTGTACTGTGGGTAGGTAAAGCTGCATAAAAGCGACTAATTAACACCCAGTCTTTTAATTTACTAATTAATCTAGCCAGGCAAAAGCAGTTTATTTAGAATATGTTGAAGGCATCAAATTCCTCGAATTTTATTTTTCACCACGCTGATAAATAATTGAAACCCACAGCTTTCGTCGGTCCTATTCATCCCTCTCCTTTGGTGCCACTCAGCTTTGAAGTATCATCTCTAATAGGAGATAGCTATTTATCTATTTCTCTAATAGCCTCATGAATATTTCTTCCCTGTTTTTCCTTGCTAGCACTTGCTAGTCCTCAAGGTTTCTCTCCTGGGTCATATTTTCTTTAGCTTCTTCTTTCACTTGATGTGTTGACTTTGGTCACCGTAATTACACAAGCTACCCGGGATTTTCTTAGGACTAGTAATGATTCTTGCATAATTCGCCCTGAAGTCAACTGTTCTTTAAAATCAGCTAGAAAAGCTCATTATAAAATGCACACCCCTGGGCCTCACCTCTCGCCTTCCCCTCTCTCCCTCCCCCAGTTATTCCAGTTCCGAATTCTGGGCTGAGCCTGGAATCTGCATTTTAAATAGTCCCCTCACTCCCACATTCCCAGTGACCTGGAGGCAGATGACCCCACGTGCAGGAATCCTGCTTGGGTGTCCACTGAAGTCTTTGGTAGTTTTTTCTCCTTGACTAGTAAACTTCTAAGAAATAGTAAGATATCTGTTTAGCTCTGACCTTGTTCTCTGTCTGCGCTGTGGATACATTGAGAAATAAAATAAGGGAAGAGCAGATGGTGGCTGAAATATCCTCCTCATTACTGATAAGGGCTAATTGGTAAAATGAGGTTCAGTGTCAGAGCCATACAGGCCACAGACTAACTCCTAGAAAGCGGCAGCATGTTCAAGGTCACTGGACTGAGGCAGGCCTCTCCACACTGCGTGGAGAAAAGGAAAAGAACTCATTTTTTGGGGCAGCCTGTGTGAGGGAGAAGCTGAGAGGAGCTTCCTAAAGATACCAATCTGATAAGTGACTTCCCCGTCCTGGGACTAGAATGAACACACAGGTAGACAGAGCCATGGGCGTTCCCCGTACTTGTCAAGACATAGTGGGAAGAGAGGAAGCAGCGTTCTTCCCCTCCATCTCTACCTCCCAGTACTGGCCCCAAATGAAGAAGTTTGACAGCCCACGGAGCTCTCTGGTATCCGGGGAAACAGGTTCTCTGGTGGGAATGCCAATTGGTGCAGCTTTTGTGAAGGCCAATGACCCCGAATACTTCAAGATCAGAAATGCACATACCTTTGCCTTCTAGAAGGAGCCCAGAGATGTACTTAGAGGTGTGCGATGGTGAATGCATAGGGGCAAAAGTGGTAGCTTTGCTATTTATAGCTAAAGATTGGGATTTCCATTAACAGGAGACTGTTATATAAACCATGTTATGTCCGTATAATGGAGTACTGTGGCACCATAGGAAATCTGAGAATGTTGTTTAGTATTCTGATATCGAACAATGTTCAAGATAAAATTTTTAATGAAGGAGAGCTAGGTCAATCTTATTTATATAATATTATATGCTGCCATTTATTAATATAAATAAAAAAGGACAAGGTAATGAGAATATTATTGGCTTAGATGATGTAGAATATCTATGAAGGCGAGAACAAGAAAAGGAAGAAGAAACAGGAGTAGACGGGGAGGAAAGTAGGGAAGTTTTAAACTTGTACATAATTTTGTAGACTTTTACACTGTAACCACATGAATATTACTTATTCAAGAGTTAAATGAGAGCAGCAGCTAAACTAGCCATTGTGGCAACTACTGTCCTATCAGTCAGCATCTTTGTATCAACTCCAGTGTTCCAAGTTCCCTTGGACGGACAATGCCAGAGGGTCTCTGTGTCTCCCAGATCTGGCAGATCTCCCCAGCCTGGTCCCCCGCGTCATCCAGTTCTCGCCGTCCTTCCAGGCTTATGTCTGTGACCCCAGCAGCAACTCTGCTTCAGGCGAACTGTCTCTGCCTCGTCCCCCCAGCCCCCCACCTCTGCCTGCAGCAGCACCCAGAAAGCTGGGTTTCTCTCTGGAGAACAAACAGTTGCAAGTGGTTCTTTTCCTTTTATGTTTTAAATTATATTCATGGATTATGCTATTACAGTTGTCCCAATTTTCCCTCCTTTGCCCACCTCCACCCAGCGCCCCCCTCGGGCCATCTGCACACCGTTGTCCGTGTCCATGGGTCATGTGTATATGTTCGCTGGCTACTCCCTTCACCTTCTTTCATCTAGACCCCCGCCCCCTCCAGCAGCTGTCAGTCTGTTCTGTGTTTCTATTCTCCTGTTTCTATTTTGCTTGTTAGTTTACTTTGTCCATTAGATTCCATATACAAGTGAGATTTTACGGTATCTGAATGTCAGCAACCATCGTTCCCTGAGCCACTCATCCAGCACCTAATTGGCTGCCTAAGGTGGTTAACTTCCTGAATTTACAACCAGTGCACTGAGGTGTGCAAAGGAAATGGGGTCTCTTTGTGTCATCCGTGAATGGTCTGGTTTCCTTCTGAGTCCCCACAAAGCAAAACAGAGCAAAATATCTGGCAATCATTGTCCATCCAAGAATCAATCAATTTCTTTCTCTCTCACTTTTAATGGGAAGGATAATGTTTAATGCCTTTTAGCTTTATCCAAGGATTCACTATAAGATTATTTAAACAGAAAGTTTCTGTTAAATATATAATCATTTCTTTCTGAACAAATAGATTTTAATTAAAGTAACCATAATTTCTCATCTAAACTGGGAAAGTTTTGAGAATGAAAGGGGTGCTCAGTGGATGAAACATGAGGATGTTTCTGATACATCTGGATGCTCCCAAGATAACTCGGATGTGTGGTCACCCTAATTTTCACATGCATTCATTCAGAGACTCTTCATCACAAGGGATGGCTGCCGTGGTCTCCCCCTCTTTCTTGACATCTAAAGGTCCTTCTTCATGTCTTGGGTCTTCAACCGGCCTCTCATCTGGGGAGCCTACCCCACACCTAGCTCCCACCTGGATGAGGACACCATGGTGGAACTGCTGGTTTACAGCTTGCATCGTGTAATGGAAATGCTATATATTCACATTTTGTTTGATTTAATATGTAACTGACCCTCAAAAAGTATTTTGTCCACTTGAAAATAAAGGCCTTACAAGAATAGACATATCAAAGAGGTTAGGTATCTTGATAATATGATACATTACACAAATATGTATTTGTAATTTGCTTTGATATTTATACAACACTTTCATTTACCATGTCTGATGGGACCGTTCCAACCACCGTTGAAGTCACATCACTTTATCTTAGGCTGACTGGGGGCTCTCTGCTCGGACGACTCAGCTAAACACGTCAGTCTTCAAGTTCCACACTCCCTTCTCTCCTCTTTTCCAATGTTGTGGCAAAGGATTCAGGGGAAGGGGACACAGATTATATGATCTCAGAAGACTGGTGTGAAAAGTGTTTTTCAGCCTCAAGCTAGACATTTTGGGTTTGCTGGCCTGGCACCCCATCTGACCATTTTGCTCCAATGCACCCTAAGGACTGCTGCTGTCACAGCTGCTGCTGAATCTACATTTAATCTTTTTCATCTCCCCCTGGGTCTTGTCTCCTGTCCCTGCTGCCTTAGCTTTCCCTTGGCATCTTAGGATGGGAGCTCCCTCTGAAACTTCCGTATCCATGAACTTGCCCCTAGTCTGAGTATTGTCTTTCCCCACACCTAGCCCTGACCTTGGCGGGTTCCGTGGCTGATCTGTTGGCCCTCAGTTTAGCATTTTCCCTACATTGAAAACCAGGGAGGCTCAGGACAATGAACCTGATCTTCTCTTTGCCCAACACTCCCAGTTCATTTTCCTTGCTAGGTTGGGGCCTCACTGTACTGGTGAAGACCAGCCTGCTGTGTGATCTCCCAGGTCCCAGACTGTGAGCTGGGTAAGAGGCCATCTGCCAACAATGTGTCCACCAGCACCTTTCTCTTTAGGGCTTCGTGGATCAGGACCCAATGCATATCTGATCTGCAAATTTACCCCTATCCTTCTCCTCACATTCCACTGGACCCAAAGGGACAGGTTGGATTTTCTGAAAAGCAGATGCTAATATACTGATTAATTTGCTGGAGGTTTCTTGGGAGTCCTGTAGGGATCATGACCCAGGGAAGAAAGGAACCCAAACTGGGTAGAGGGAAAATTCGGGCTGTGAAGGAGTCTCAGTGGCCACAGCCAGCCCTGTGGGAAGCTGGAAATGGTCCTTCAGAATTGTCCTGAATTGAGGCAAGTGGACCAAGACTTTGCACCACCCTGCATGTGCCAGGTATTGAAGGGAAGCCTCTCTGCAAAGGGGCATAGCTGGACAAGGCAACTCTTCTGCAGAGGCATCTTATGAAGAGAGCTGGCAGCCCAAGGAGGTCTGGGGGGCCACAGTGCCCACTACAGATTGGATTCTACTTCTCCTAGGTCACGTGTTCCTTCTGTTCTGGGCAGCCATTCATAGATAGAAGGCTATATTCTCTTCATTGTAGAAGAAAGTCTGTGCTTTAATATTCTGGATATGTTAAATGGAAGCTAAAAGAATTTAGAAAATGTTTCATTCTCAACAATGTCTGGCTTATAACTAATTATCTTGTAAGAAAATGCTATTTTGAATTTAAGAAGCTTAATTATAACCTTTTCTTTTTCTTTGTAGCTCTTCTGTAATAATCCTAATACCCCAAAAGCATCTGGTGAGCTAATTTGGGCTAACTAGGGAAAAGATGCTGTACACAGGAAAGCCCAAGAGAAAAATCATAGAAATATTTTTGAAAATGTTTGTGATCTGCATACATATATGTTTTTCCCCTTCCTTCTAGTTCAAAGTTACTTGAAGGCTGGGGACATGTTATTCTTATGCTTTTGCATTTCTCCCATGGTACTTAGCCTAAGACTTTGTATATGTAATATACTTGGAAACCAATTATATGTCTTTATTATTTTTGAAAAGGTTTTATTCATTTATTTCTAGAGAGAGGGGAAGGGAGGGAGCAAGAGAGGGAGAGAAACATCAGTGTGTGGTTGCCTCTTGCATGAATCCAACAGTAGAGTTGGCCTGCAACCCAGGCATTTGCCCTGACTGGGAATCAAACCAGCGACCCTTTGGTTCACAGGCTGGCACTCAATCCACTGAGCCACACCAGCCAGGGCTATATCTTTATCATTTTTATGCAAGCTTATGTACATCGGTGTATTGGTTATGTATGTGATAAATTATCCCCAAATTCAGCAGCTTAACAATAAACATGTCACACAGCTGGTGAAAGGCAGAACTTTGGGAGAAGCTTAACTGGCTGGTTCTGTCTCAGGGTCTTTTCTGTGGCTGCAGTCAAATTGTCGTCCAGGCTGGCAGTCATGTCAAGGATGCGTTGGGGCTGGGGATTCAGCTTCCAAGCTCATTCACGGGATTGTTGGCACACTTCCTTTCCTCACTGGTTGGTGGCCAGAGGCTCCAGTTCCTCACCTGTGGGCATCTTCGTGGGGGTTTCAACAGCATGGAAGCTTGCTTCCCCAAGAGCAAAAGGAGAGCCAGAAAGAGAGAGGAGCTAAGGGGCAAGATGCAGCCCTTTATAATCTAATCTCTCTCTTTTAAATTTAATCTTTATTATATTTTTTCCATTACCAGCTAGTCCCCTCACATCCTCCTTCTCCCAGCAATCACCACACCGCTGTCCACGTCCATGAGTCCTGTTTCCGTTTTCCTCAATCCCTCCACCTTCTCTCCTCCCCTCCCCACTAGCTGTCATCCAGCTCTCCATCTATGAGTCTGTTCCCATTTTCCTTGTTAGTTCGGTTTGTTCATTAGGTTTCACATGTAAGTGAAATCATATTTGTCTTTCTCTGCCTGGCTTATTTCACTTAGCATAATGTTCTCCAGGTCTATCCATGCTCCTGCAAAGGGTAAAACTTTCTTCTTTTTAACCTGATCCTAAACGTGATATACCATCACTTCTGCGGTTGGTTATGGAAATCAGACCAGGTGTAGTGTGAGAGAAGACTAGGGAGGGGTGCGAATACCGGAAGTCGGTGTGACTGGGGCCATCTTGGACAATGGCTACCATAAGTTCCACCAATTCTTAATTATTCATCAGAAGCTTGGCACATTAGAAAAAACCCTGGGTTTAAAACTCAGATATGATTGAGAAAAACTCTCTTCTGCCTTTCGTGCTTGTGTGACCTTGGGTAAATCCCTTCAATTTAGCTCTTGTTTTCTCACGAGTAAAATGGAGATAGTAATACCGTCCTCACAACAGTGTCATGAATAATGAAGGAGATAGAATATGCAGAAAGCCTAGCCTAGGAGGAACCCCAACAAAGGGACATAGTAAATAGTAGTTGTGTTATTAATACCATCAACACTCTTTTCCCGCTAATATATTATGTCATGTTATCGGACCAAAGACAGTTGCTACCCTTAGGACCCCAATGGGCATTGCTGGTGTAGATTTGCAGCACTGGGGAGGGGTCCATCCAAGCCAAGAGCTGTATCTTCAGGCCTCTTGCATCCCCCAGCTTTCCCTGGCAGGGTGACTGTCCTCAGCCGAACAGGGAAAACAGGCCTCCTGGGTCAGGTAATTCGAGGTACCTTTGCCTCATCTAATTTTTCTTGCTCTGTGTCAAGGCAGATTAATTATTGCAATTCATTTCTTGAGCTGAATTTGAATTTGTCTTGGCCCCCAAACAACCCCAGGAGTGGAGGCCAAGGATGTGATCCTTATTTGCTGTAATCACAGTTGATATTATCATTATTTTGAAGCATTTGTATTTTCCCTGACAAAATGTCAGATACACAAGGAAAATTATATTCTGAATTCTAGATAAAATATTTTAAAAACACACGAGTGGTCTGAAAATAATTACCCTTTTGAAGCTATCTGGCACTCAGACAGTTCCCAATAGTGCCAATTGGCTTACAGATGCCACCAATTAAAACAAGGGGCAAAATCCAGTTTTTAATTATTATATGCTGAAAGTTCTTAGTATGGGAAACAATTAAATATTGCTTATCTCTGTTGAGATGGGGTATGTATTTTGTTTTAGTCCTACTCAGATTGTTCTAACCCATCAAATAACCTTTGCTCTTACATTGAAAATTCTAACCTTCGTTGTAAGTAATAGATGTTGTCAAAGGTTTCTGTGCGTATTGTCCAAACATGTCCCTTTGGAAGGAAGCAAATATGAAAAACACTGAAGCTTGCCAGATGGATAACTCAGTGGGTGCTTTTCTTTCTTTTTCATATTATTCAGAGATTCTTGGTTTCCCAAAGGACTCACTGTTGCATGAACTCCCAAGTGCATCTCAAGTATAATTTGATTTGATCTCTCCAGGAACACATGCACCCCATAAAGAGAGCTCTGGTTATAGGATCAAGGTCAGCGTTGTATCTGACTCCCTGTTCAGGGTGTTAACATGCACCTTGAACATGGGTGTTTTGAAACTGACAATGTAATTCTCAGAGGAAATGTGCTACGGAAATTAGCACACTTCAGGCACTTTTTTTTGACGCACGGCTCAAGTTTAGAAGGTGCGGAAGGACTGCCCATAAATAATTTACTCTTCTCTTTAGCTCTCTATGCCATTTTCCCCTTTAGCTAAATTTCCCAAAAAAGCATCTTTCATTAAGAACTTGAAAGAATTCTTTCTTTTACTTAAACTCATAAATATTCCCATTTCTATTATCTCTGATAGTTGAAATATGTTTAAATAAGAATTTTGCCCTAATGGTATATTATTTTATCTTCATTCACAGGGTGAAATGAAATTATGATCTGCTTTGAAATTTATGATTCAGGTCCACTTATTAAAGCGAATATTCCACCGCTTTTTAAAGAGATCACTTTATTTTTGGAAACCAGTACATTCAAATCTCAGAATGTAAGAAGTATCTCAGAATCTACATCTTTATTTTGTATTTAAATAATTCAAAGGTTTTTCATTAAAATAGTACATATTTATAAAAGAAATTTCGGAAAATACAGAAACATGAACAACAAATGCATATCCTCATTGTGTCTTTATTCAAAGAAGAACACATGGATATTTTTGTGCATTTTCTTCATTTCTCCCTCATTTAAAAAATTAATTCCATTTGCGAATCTGATGAAAAGCCTGCCTGCGGGGAGGTCTTTTCCAAAGACATATCTCCTGTCTAATTACAAAGCTTTTCCTGTAACAGTATAAGAAACATTGTTCCCACTCGGTTTCATCCAGATGTCATTATCATGGAACATATTTAGCTTTTCACGTTTTTTCCAGACTCATTAGTGTTGCCCGTAGAATCAAGTGTGATTGCCCCTCAGGATTCTTGTGGGAGGCTGGGTATCACGCTCGTTGGGAGTTCCACTCGCCTGTAGCCCAAGGCTCTTATACACCGACTGACATCATTATTCTTAACTATTTTAATTTGGACTTAACTCTTGGCCCTCTGAAGTATACCTTCAAGCACTCTTTGAAACAAAGGTAAATGGCTGGTATATTTTTAGAACTTTTACGTAACTATTCCCCCCATGCCCAGCAGCTTTATATGTGAAAAGAGGGGAATAAAATTATGTGGTCATGATTTATAATTTTCCTTCTCAAAACTGTAATTATTGCTTTTTTTTGCCTTTTATTATTTCTTTTTTTAATTCTTTATTTTATTGATTATGCTGTTACAGTAGTCCCATTTTCCCCCTTCACTCCCCTCTACCCTGCCCACCCCCTCCCACCCACATTTCCCCCTTTAGGTCATGTCCATGTGTCATAAGTTCTTTAGTGTCTACATATCCCATACTATTCTTACCCTCCCCCTGTCTATTTTCTACCTACTGTCTGTGCTACTTATTCTCTATATCTTTTCCCCCTCTCTCCTCCTTCCACTTCCCTGTTGCTAACCCTCCGTTTGATGACTTTTTTTTTACTGTTCATATTTTTAATCTTCTTTTTCTTAGGTAAGTCCCTTTAACATTTCATATAATAAGGGCTTGGTGATGATGAACTCCTTTAACTTGACCTTATCTGAGAAGCACTTTATTTGCCCTTCCATTCTAAATGAAAGCTTTGCTGGATAGAGTAATCTTGGATGTAGGTCCTTGCCTTTCATGACTTGGAATACTTCTTTCCAGCCCCTTCTTGCCTGTAAGGTCTCTTTTGAGAAATCAGCTGACAGTCTGATGGGAACTCCTTTGTAGGTGACTGTCTCCTTATCTCTTGCTGCTTCTAGGATTCTCTCCTTCATTTTTACCTTGGCTAATGTAATTATGATGTGCCTTGGCATGTTCCTCCTTGGGTCCAACCTCTTTGGGACTCTCTGAGCTTGCTGGACTTCCTGGAAGTCTATTTCCTTTGCCAGATTGGGGAAGTTCTCCTTTATTATCTGTTTAAATAAGTTCTCAATTTGTTGTTCTTTCTCTTCCCCTTCTGGTACCCCTATAATTCGAATGTTGGAACGTTTAAAGGTGTCCTGGAGGTCCCTAAGCCTCTCCTCAGTTTTTTGAATTCTTGTTTCTTCATTCTTTTCTGTTTGGTTGTTCCTTTCTTCCTTCTGGTCCACTCCATTGATTTGAGTCCCAGTTTTCTTCCCCTCACTATTGTTTCCCTGTGCGTTT